>JAJOOO010080645.1:0-20136 GCA_029582685.1 Solanum piurae
TATATATCATTTCATTAATGTGCTATCTATCGGGTATGATTATGCATTTTTCCTATGATGTCCATCTATTGTAGCATTGCATTGCATCCCATATACTTAGTACATTCAAATGTACTAACGCATACTCTATGCCTACATGATGTCACCATGTAGGGACCGGAGCACCGCTTGACCCTCCTCCTCCGCGTGGCTAATAAGATTTTCTATCAAGGTTATTGGTGAGTCCTCCATTCCGGGGACGTTGCTTATGATCTTTTGCTATGTATAAGACTTTTCCTTTTTTAGTTATGTGTTGACTATGAGGGTGAGCCCGGTAGTTTGTCTTGGCCCCCGCTAAGTACTCATGTTTAGAGGTGGTGTTGGACAAGTTTTGTATTATGCTTGAGCTTGACTCATCTATGGCATCTATGTATCATTCCTTTTCTTTGTCTCTCTTGCTCCCTTAGTCTTTATTTCCCCCTTGATTATGCTTATCGCTTATGGTCATTTTATTTGCTTCCGCGACCAAGGATGTGTAATGATACGCTATGAGGCTTGTTTGAGGTTCCTTCGGATTCCTCATTCGCCGGTCACGTCTAGGCCCTAGGCTTGGGTCGTGACAATAGTGATGGTTGTCGGTTAGAGAATCTCCCACAGAAGTTATATTACTTTATAAATGAGTAAAGTTAAGTTTGTTATTGCTTTATCTTTAACGAACTAAGATTGTTTTTGGTTGTTTTATAAACTTTATATATAAATATCGCATGTGTTTTGTTGCTTCATATTGAGTTGAGTATCCATGAGTTGAGAAGAGCCAGGTAAGTGTTTCTTTCATAATCTCTTTCGAGCCTATGTTGTTAGCTTTTCAGCTCGCATACTCGTACATTCAATGTACTGATGCTAGTTGGCCTGCATCGTATTATGATGTAGACGCAGGTAACAAGGATCAGCATTCAATGCCTCGTTGATCCAGCTTGAGAATTCAGAGTCTGTTGGTGAGCCTCATTGCTTTTTGAATGACTCTTTTATTTGCTTTCTAGTTTGGTTCATTAGGATGTTGTGGGGTTTGTCCCAACATCCATCTCAATTGTTTTAGAGGCTTCATAGACAATTAGTAGTTCAGTAGTCTTTGCATTATCATTCTTATGTTAAAGACTTGGGTTGCCACTTTTGGCCAAGTTGAATGTTTAATCTTTAAAACATTCTCACTTATTTTATTATTCAGTTCAGTTAAGTTCATTGATCATTATAGATATGACTATTGTCTTCCGCTGAGTGAAGTAAGCCAGACTAAGGGTTCGCTTGGGGGCCAGCAATGGTCTTCGAGTGCCAGCCACGCCCATGGTGTAGACTTGGGGCGTGACACCAGTATTCAGATAGACCCTTTTTAGGTGTTGATCTCTGATTAGATGGATTGATATAGTTAAGATGGACTCATTTGATACAAACCTGCTTAGAGATGCTATGAAGTAGATTCATATGATCCAGGGTAGATTGTTGAGATCCCAGATTGGATAGAAGAGTTATGCAGATCGAAGAGTTCAAGCTCCAGTGTTCATGGAGGGTGATCAGGTTAGGCTTTGATTTCACCCATGAAGGGTGTTATGAGGTTCGGAAAGAAGGGCAAGTTTAGCCCTAGATTCATTAGACCGTTTGAGATTTTGAGTCGTGTGGAAGAGGTGGCCTATAAGTTGTCCTTGGCACCTAGACTACTAGTTGTGCATATTATATTTCATGTCTCCATTCTTCGAAAGTATGTGTCGGATAAGTCCCATGTACTTTCTCTTGATTCAGTTGAGTTGGGTCTAGACTTATATTTTTAGGGGGAGCCTATAAAATCTTTGATAGGCAGGTCTAGAATCTTAGGACCAAAGAGACTACTTTAGTGAAGGTGCAATAAAAGCATCGTTCAGTCAGTGAGGCAACTTGGGAGACAGAACCATATATGTGTGTCAGATATCCTCAGCTTTTCGAAGCTTCGGGTATTTTCTTTTGCTTTAGGTTTGAGGAAGAACATGGATTTTAGTGGTGGATAATCTAATGACCCAATCGGTCATTTTTGGAAAGTTTCATGAATTTTCCATGTTTTCCCTTCTGATGAACCGAGTCTTTAATAATTGAGTTTGGAAGGTTGGTCTTGAACTTTCAGTTGAAAGTTGTGAATTCGTTATGTTTTGAGTTTGAAAGGCTTATATTGTTAAGAAAGTGGTTTTTGGAGTCTTTCGGAGTTTTGAGTGTCGGAATGGAATTCCGTCAATTCTATCAATCCCATAATGTGGAATTTGAGCTATGGGAGTTATCAGTTTCATATTCTTAGTATATTTAAGGATTTGAGATCCTAAGTTGTAAATTTTTGGAGATTTAGCTTTTGGATTGACTTTGGTCAACATTCAGGGTTCACATGCTCGGATTAGAATTGTGAGAGTCGTTGGATTCGGGGGTGATTTTAGGCTTAGGTGAGGTCTTGGTTAATCTTTTAGAGGTCCCGAGTTTGTTTTGGCCTTTTTAGGTGTGAGTTAGTTTCTTGTGGTTTTCACGGCTGTTGGGTCAAGGAGACCGGGGATACATATTTTGACGGTTTCATTATGTCCAGAACATCGAGTATAATTTATTTTCATATGTGGTTTGTGTTCACAAGGTTCCAAACGAATCTCGAGGGTCTTTTTGATGTTTTGAGGGTTGACTGTGTTTTCTGGTATTGCAGGCCTCACTTCTATGAAGGTCCTGTTCCGCTTAAGTGAAGGACCTATCGCTTAAGCGACCTTCACTTTAGCAAAGGTCGTTCGCTTTTGCGATGCCCGAGATTTTTTAGGGTTCGCTTAAGCAAACCCCTGTTCGCTTTTGCGACACTTGAGAGAGGTTTTGATCTGCCATTTTCAGGATTTAAGCTTCATTTTCCATTTTTGAGCTTGGAAAACCTTGAAGGCGATTTGTTACAGGCTTTCTTATGTTAAATCATTTGGGTAAGCTTTCTTTATCCTATACCTTCATTTTCCTTTGGTTATGTATGGATTCTAGCATCATAATTTAAGATTTGATTTGGAAAATGGCAAGATTTTATAAGAACTACAATATTGATCTAAAATGGTGATTTTGAAGTGGTTTTGATCATTTTTTCGAAATGATCTTCACTAATGAGTTTCTAAAGCCTTAAACATCATTTTCAAGTATTATTTTCCAAATTCAAACCTTAATTTTGGGAATTGTGTTTTGAGTTGATTGACCCATTTCGCTATATAATTAATGTGGGAATTGTTGTTTTTGGTATGTGATTGTTAATACTTGGTTGTTATAGATTGTGAGGCTTTTTAAGTGATTCGAAAGGTGAAGACTCAACTATTGGAGTGATTTTTGATTTATTTAAGGCAACTGATTTCCTAAACCTTATATTCTAGTAAAATTTGTGTGCTTCCTTCGTTGCTTGTGTGGTGGGAGTAACGGGGATGAGGTGAAGGCTTTAATTGTCCACTTGATGTGTCTAAATGAATAAAAAGGGGTTGAAATGAAAATGATGACGTGAATTGCCTTATTGTGACCCTCGTTGATTGACTAAATGCTTGATAGCATGAATGTGGACTTGAATTGTATGATTTGTTGTCTCTTTCATGTGGTGTGGTATTGCTTGTGTGCATTAATTATTGAACACTGTGATGAGATCTGTGATGACTTATGACGTTGATATCTTTGTGGGAAAGTGCTATAAGGCCGAGGTCTTTGCCAGCGAGTGTTGTTATGCTAAGGTCATTTCCGGCAAGTGTTTATAAAGCTGATGGGAAATGGTTTCGGCGAGAGATTAATTATTGTGACTTGATGTGTTTGATGCTTATGCGTGACTTGGTTGCTAATTGTGATTGATGTACTTGTTGTGTGTGACTGAACTACTTGACATTGAGATTGATTTATTTAATTCATTTGATGGTGAAATTGTGACTATTGAATTGTGGATATTGGGCTTGTAAGCCGTGTATTGTAAAATTACTAGGTTGGGCTGTTTTTTGTGTAGGGTGTAGTTTGAGGAGGTTTGATTGGAGTGTAAGAGGTATTCAATTTCTAGTTGGATGCTTGTTTATTAGGTTGTTGGTTGGGTACCGTGTTGTTGGTACTCACCCCTTTCTTTTACACTTGTGTAGGTTCTGAGCCCAAACCCGTGTGAGCTCTTTCTCCTTCTTTTGATTCCGAGGCCTGTCAAGGATTTGAAGAGGTAGTTTCTTTGTCACTTTGTGTCCTCTTTTTCCTTTTCTTTATACTTTGTTCTATTTGAGAGACAAGTTTGAGACTTGTACTTATTTCTTAATTTCGCACTTTATATATTTAGTGGTTTGTACACGTGACAACCAGATTTTGTAGGTTTTTAATAGAAGAATAAGGTTTCCACCTTTGTCTTTTTTTTGCTTATTATTTCCGCATTTCCTTCATTTTCATTGGGTTGAGGCTGACTTGTCTTGGTGTGAATAGACAAGTGTCGTCACGTCCATTTTTGTGGGGTCGTGAAAGACATATACTTATATAATCAGTGTCTTTGGTGCAAGCACTACTCTTCTTTAGTTCAGGTGGACACAAACAAACTCCAGCAACACAATGCATACTTTCACCTCCACAAGTTGTAGGATTACAATCTTTTGATGTTTGACACTGTGGTTGTCGTTGCAAGGCTATGCATGATGGTGAACCTACGAAAACTAAAAATAAAATTAAGATATATTTATCACAAACATTCAATCTATTATAATCCATCGCTAATAAAATTCATATAAAAATGTATATGTCTATTATACATGGAGTTAATTAGAATTGCATGCTAAAGGTTGTAACTAGGGTACGAGAGGGTTCATCTGAATCCCCTTCATATAATAAAATCACATTCTATATATACAAATATGAAATTGCTAAAATTCCTGTAGGGGTGGGAGGTGGAGAGGGGGAGGCGGTTTACCTAACAAAACACACAAGGCAATAAGAGAGTGCAAAACAATTGATGTCTTCCCAATGTTTTATACTATATCTCAATAGACAATGATGTTATTTTTTTTCTTTTGCTACTTGTATGCAATGTTTTGGGAGATATGATGCAACAACTTGCCTCAAATATGTTGATACAATCCAAAATAAATCAAGAGAGTAAATAAGGGGGTGGGAGAGGGGGGAGGGGGTTTACCTAACAAAACAACAAGGCAATAAGAGAGAGCAAAACAATTGATGTGTTCCCAATTTTGTATACTATATCTCAATAGACAATGATATTTATTTTTTCTTTTGCTACTTGTATGCAATGTTTTGGGAGATATATATAGGGAGAGATGATGCAACAACTTGCCTTAAATATATTGATACAATCCAAAATAAATTAAGAGAGTAAATGAAATTAGCTAATTTATAATTTGGAATGTGGGAACGGAAGCTATTTAAATCTACTTGTATTTTAGGATTTTACTTTTAATTTAAGATATAATATTTGAAGTTAGGACTACTTTGATATCTTTATTTTTTTGGTTAAAAGAATTAATTATATGAATACTAGTTTTATGTGGTATAACATTCATATGCTATTAATTTAGGTCAAATATCTAATGGCCAAACGTTTTTTTTCCACTTGATTTGGTAGAGTGAATTTTTCTTAATTGATAATTGTTTTTATGACATTTTACTACATGTTTGAAATTTGATTTGGTAAATTAAATCTGGGTTAATTAGCAATTGGTTTTCAATGGTCTTTATGATCTTTTACTACTCGCTCTCTATTAAATTAGAGCATATTTGACATTGCTGCTAAAACTATTTCTTTTAGAAGCATTTTTTAAAAATAGTTTTTCAGAAAAATATTTTTTTAAAAAGAACAATTTGTGTTTGGCTAATTCATTTGACAAGTGATTTTCATAAGCAAATTGTGTTTGACTAATTTTTTAGAAAAAGTGTTTTTGAGAGTCAAATTATAAAAAAGGACAAAAATTAATGTACTTATAATATTAAGATTATTTTATAGAGGAAAACTATTTTAAATATCTATTATAAATTTATTTATTTTTTAAATTAAAATATAATACGTAAAATAATATATAAAATAATAATATGTAGGCATAAAATAAAATAAAAAATTTATCATAAAAAAATAATATTCTTAAATGATGCGATGATCATGGTCCTTAAAGTTGTGTCTTATGTTATGCTTAACTCTAAAAATCCTTACTCTGTAGTATGTTACCAATCTGTATCATGTTATGCCTAAGCCCAAGATGGCATGTGGATCATGTCTTACACACTCATTTCATGTCTTTGTCTAAGGCCAAAGCACTTCATGCAAATTCTAAACCATGCTTCACTCCTCGAATTATGAGAGAAATGTCTCATATGGTAATTCTGGTTTAATCCTAATATTCGATGGATCCAAAACTTTGGGGTACCCTACTCATGATCTACGAACTTATGTTATCTAAAATGCTTGTTTTCCTGAGAACTCGTGTCATTTTATATGTATGTCAAAACGATCATCTATCTATTCTCTGTGCATTTAATAGATGAGATATCCGTGCCTATTGTACTGTATATTACTCCTCTCTTGAACATTATGATGAAGATGAGTCATAATTGGGTAGCATTACTCTTATTTCTTGAAGCTCGTACTCTAGTACCTCAGTGACCTCCCTTATGTTATAATGGTATATAGTGGTGTTTTAAAGCAAGGGAGAAATGATGTAGATAAGAGAGTAGATGATTTCTTATTGAAAAGGTTGTGGTGTGACTATTTGAGCTAAGATTATAGGTGAAAGGGGAAGAGTGAGATGATCAGTCGTTACGTGTAGTGATTAGAAAAGAGGTATGTGGTGTAGATCCATACAAAAATGATTGAAGTTACTGATTGTGGGTTAGGAGATCCATAAAATAGGTTTAATAATATTAGACTTGAATATTGTTATTGATAGATTCGTAGACCATGATACTATGACTCTAGTACTCCTTGATTTTAGATCTTGAGTTCTTTTGATATGGTGTGGTATTCTTGGAGGGATGTCGAGTATGGATCCCTGTAGATTAGGCTAGACACCTTGACTCCATGTTAGACTTTAACATGGAAGCACTATGTAGTAGACTCGGGCTCTTATAATTATGTATTTCACGAGGGAGTTCTAAGTTGGAAATGATGAAGGAAGGTAGACATAGTTAAAAACATGGTTTAAAAGTGTTTCTAAACTTAAGGGCGTGGGTCATTGATTTCTGGGAGGTTGGACAGACCATTTACCCCTAATTGAGTTTGCATATGACTATAACTGTCATTCTAGTATTAAAATGGCCCCATTTGAAAGTTTATATGGCGGGAGATGCCGTTCCCTATTGGGTGGCATAAGGTAGGTGAGACAGGTTGTTAGCTCCCTATTGAAACTCTAGATTGTCGAGTCAAAAAGTTGAGGACTAAGGAAATAGCTTCAGTGAAAGTATTATGGAGGAATCATAAGGCAGAAGAGGCTACTCCGAAATCGCTTTAAGACATGAAGGTTAGATATCCCCTTTTATTGTTCACTCATCTAGATGAGGCTAACAAATGTAACAATCTGTCACACCCAAAACTAAGGGAGGCGTGACTGGCACTCGATACCTTATGCAATCAAGTTAGCCACTGAAACATACTAACTGATTCATATGTGGGCCTAGAAGGTCAGGCAACATAACATCTAAAATACTAAGCCTGGACCATTAAAAACATAACCTGAAAAACAACAAGTCATATAGACGAAGGTAGACAAGCCAAAAATAATAATACACTAGCTAGCTGACGAGGCTGCAACTGAAGATATACATACGTACATACATATATATACATGCCAAGCCTATGGGACTGGAGATTGGAAGCTACAGAAAGAAACCTAGAATATCGTGTTCACAACAGCCTCTAAGAGTGTCATAATCACTGGTCGGGACAAGGCTCCGATTATATCCAAATTGTACAACAAAATTAAACATCCTATGAAAGCTCCGGGAAGAGGTGGAGCTTATCAACTCACAACTGAACCCTGAATCCTAGCGGAGGGGTCAATTAGAATCCCTACCTAAACCTGCACACACGAAACAAAAATGTAGCATCCCCAGACAATGGGACGTCAGTACAACTAAAAATGTACTGGCATGTAAGGTAGAAAGTATAATCATAAATAGTTTCTATAAAAAGGGTAATAGAGATACCACCTGAAACAGAAACTCGGATAGCCTTCATGGCTAACATCCGACCTTATATAAATTAAATATGCATGGTATGCTCGCATAATCTTATGTCGTGAATACATATATAGAAGGATGCAAATGCATGTCATACCCAACCAATACCAATGGTGGTGTCTTTCAGTAGCTAGCCGGCATCATATTCGTCAACTTGTGGCCATTTGTGTCTCATACATATTTAATAGGCAATAGGCCCCATACCTTCCAATTATAGCTCAAGAGTAGATTGCATAGCATGTCATGTCATGGATTCGTAATGCATTTATAATCATGTTGCCAATCTTGGCCCGCTGGTAATCTTGTTCTCATAATCTCGTAATCACTTTTGTATCACATGTAAATATCTCGTAGAACCTTATATGCTTGTAGATTAAACTGGAACACTTCACTCAAATTTAGAAAGGAATCTTAAACCTGAGGATGTTCATAAAGAGCTTAAGGTGCTTCATTTAGTTTCCATATATGTTTCCTTAGTAGTTTGTAAAAGAAAGTATTTAAAAAAATCATGTCCTTTAGTAGTTTAAACATACGAGTTACATTTAAGAGTTTTGGAGATCAACGTATTGTTTTAAAGTTTTTCTAAAAAAAATATTAGCGAGGAAGGAGGAATGATTTCAAATTCTAAATGTTCATCCCTAGTCTTTTTAAGTTACAACACCTAAAGAATATATACACATGGACCTAGAGTCAAGGGAATAAAAAAAATGACATATAGATGTCGAGTACCCTATATAACTGAACGAGTGAAATATCAACATAATGGAGTCACAAAATTAGGCCAGCTGCAAGCCCAATGCCTTTCACAAAAGGTCTTTCTAGCAATAGAATAGTAAAACAACATTTGACAATTTAGGATTCTAAAATTCGTGCTCAAAGAAAGTACAACACTTAGCCTTAACATACCTCAATTATGGGTCTTGTGGTATTAATATGTATTGTACCCCTTCCTTACAGTATGATATAGACAAAATCATGTCACACAACCATTACAGACACAATATTAACTTGTCAGGATCAAAGTAGCAATTTAGAGATTACTAGGAGAGTGATTAGCTCCTCATACCCTTTTTAAACGTGTGCTTCATTACATTTTCTTCTCCAAATTACACCCACAAATTATTGACATAACACACATTTTTGCAGAACCTATTAACAAGTGGAGGCCTACAAAATAGTCAACCACAACCAAATATAGTATGTCTACACAACAATAAGAACTCGGCGTATCTCCACACCACTCCTTTCCAACTACAAATAACCCCAACCATGAGTCTTCAAACCATTAAAGCTAGAAAAATATATATTACAGTCCCATAATTGTTCAACATAACCATAATAACTTGAACTCACGGATTCCGATCACAAATCATGTGAGTTCGTCTAATAATTATGTTTGGAATCATGTCTTTCTCCTCATAAGCAATAAGGGGTTAAGAGGGCAGAATCTTAACTTAAACTTGATGGAGTTTATAATATTTTAACATGTCTCCTCAAATAACAAACAGTCTCCTCAAACACTAGACCTTGAACCATGAAGAAACCATTTGAAAATCGCAATACAATAATAGAGCTAACATTACACTAATTTATCTTACTATCTAATACCCATCTATACTTCTTCTTCTCTCCCAGATTCATATAAACAACAAACACACACATACAAATCATTTCTGAAAATTCCAGCAACAACAGCATCAGAATATACTTCAAAACAGCCCAACATCACATAACTATCCAAATACGATTTTCCAACCATCTATTTGTGTGTTCTTGCTTATATAGCTTGGCTATAACTTGGATTCACTCAATAAAATCAAGTGTGAGAATTATTATCCCCAAACAGCATCAAAAACACCTACAAATGAAACTCCTTCACCATGAAGAATCCTTCAAATTACGACCAACGAGGAGGAAAGAAGTAACACAATCTCTATGAACATTCTGAGGGTGAAACCATGTTTAAATCTTATAGATTTTGGCTTGGATGGTAGGGTAACCCTTAGAGAGGATTTAGGAATACTTTTACTCTTATTTTTCGAAAATATTCAGATAAAACGAAGGGAAATCAACTCTTATAAAGCTAAACCGGCATAGGGGCAATGGGGCCCACCTTCACATGCCTGCTTATACAGTCTCACGATAATGTGAATATCTCTCTATTCTGAAGTCGTTTGAATGAACAATTTAGTGTGATGTAAAGTAGACTCGTAGACCTTCGATTTGGTATATTGGGGTCCTTCTAAAGCTTTTTATGTTGGGAGAAAAGCTCTGAAACATTTACCCCAAATTTCAAAAACTTATCAAAGATACTTACTCTAAATTTTGCCAACTTTTATTCACAACTTGCTTGAATTCAAAACTTAACTTACGATCATTGCACGGCTATATTACCTTATAAAACATCCTTCTTATCATATAAGACACTCTTAGTCTTACCCAGAAGGTATATGTTAATTTAAACCTTTCAAACGGGTGGGTGTTACAAGAGACATTATTTAACTCGAACTTGTTTAAAGGCATCCTTAACCCATAACTTTAGTCTACTTATTTAATCTTACCACCCCTTTGAAACCTCGTTCTCCCTAAGTGATACACCAAGTCATATACACCAGATACTCATGTCATTGCTACGTATATTATGCGAAAGAACCACGGGGTCTCACACAATCCTACTCTTATCTTTATAATGTTGCATATTGTTATCTTCATGCCTATCCTTAAATATCTCTCTAAAATGGTTAGGGTCATAAGTTCTATGCTGGGTTGGTGGTGTTTAAAGTATTGGATTTGGCCATTAAGGTCTTAACATGGGTTCTTTTGGTAGTGTACATTCCTCGCACCGTGCTAAACGTGTCCTAAATTCTCATTCGAGGACGAATGATTCAAAGGGGAGCTATTGTAATCCCCAAAATTTTCAAACTAAGACCCAAGTCGTTCATTGAGTATAGGCTCCAAACCCGATGATTTCTAATGTTGGATAGGTATTGAAAACAATTTATTACTATGGAGAGATATTTGGATGTGAATTAAGGTCATAAGTGACTCCTTGTGTATTAAGATTTTGTGGCCTAATACCAAGAAAATGAAAGGTCATGAAGCCTTTTTTCCAAAACATATAATCATTCGTCAATCCAAGTTATGTGATAAAAGTTATGCCCATATTAATAGGCACTGTGGGTTCTGCGTGATCCGTCGTGCGAAGTAGACATCAGCTGCGCCGCTGCCTAGAAAAGTCAATAACATTGTTAAGGTTGTGCGAAGTGCCGCATGAAGTAGGCTCCAGCTGCACGGCCACGCACCGGCTTAAAAATTATTAAAGTCTTATTTTCTCTTCACGTTTGAGGAGGGGTGTTTTAGTACTTTCCTCATCCCTTAACTCTAACCCATGACTATTAACTTCCCCCAAAAGTCATATTCTAGGAGATTCGATAAGTTATGACAAACGTTTCTCCTCTTCTTATTCAACACTTCAAGAAGCAAGATCTAAGGTTAATTTTCAAGGTCTATTTCCTAAGTTCTTCGTCAAAAGATATGTTTGAACACTCCCTACTTGAAAATACTCTACAAGATTCATATTTTTTTATTATTTGTATTTTCTAAATTACCAATTGAGGTAATGGTTGAGAGATGATTTCATAAAAATTGATTACAAATATTCCTCTCTTATTAATTGTGTTCAAATTACTTTATTATGATTTCAGAAATGGGATTGTTGGTTTTGAATGGATGAATCGCCTCATATGATTTTGAAAAGGATTTTCCCTATAAATAATGTATTTGAAAATCTATGAGTCGTTCAAAAGCTTTAGTTTAAAATGATGAACAAAGGTTAATTTCTTGTCCCGACTAAATACTTATCATTTTGCATTTTATATGTTGTCTGGTAACTTGGAAATACTTGGATGTTGACATTGAACGGAGTTTTAACATAAATGGGTCTTTGATTTTCAAAGGACAGGTTAAGAGTTTTAAATAGTTGACCATAAAATTTGGCATGATTACAATGACTTGCAAATCTTGGCATGACGATACCAATGGGATTATGCCCTATTCAGATAACTCTTAATAAATGGAAACTTGTAAATGTTTTAATTGGGGGCTTAAAGAGAGTTTGGTAGTATCACCGAGAAGGTGTAAAGTCCTTCTGACTCATCACTCGAAACTGCATTTGCCTATGTGGGAGATCGTTGTCCTGAAATATGGATGACCACTGTAGGTTGCTAATCAGAGCAGCCTCGATAGTCTATTCTTTGGGAGAAGTTTTTTCGCCAGATTCTTATATTCTAAAATTCATGTGGCATACATGAATTGGGGCCCTCAGTCGGGTGGAGGCCGGACCCATTGTCACAACCCGATATTTTGAGTCATGACATTACCTACTATAACCCACCAATAAGTAAGAAAGCCCATACTCAGAACGACAAGTAATGAGTACAAGGGTAGAACTAAATAGAAATAACACTTGAAATAAAAATTAGACAGAAACAGAAGCAAACCAAAATCTATAAACAATAGAATCCCTCGTGAAACCTGGAAGTCATGAGTACGGAGCTATCGAATATGAATAAAATACAAGTCCCAAAACTGGACCACAACAAGTCGTCTCAGAGGCAAACTACTAGCTAAACATATATCTAGAAATAGACTGACCTAGGATGCCAAGTGCTCACCCTAATCTCCGATCCCCAAAAGCTGCAAAATATGGCATGAACGATCACCGCTGGTAGATAGTACTAGGACTTGCATCACGAAAAAGATGCAGAGTGTACCATGAGTACCAAAACAAAGGTACTCAATAGGCATCAAAGGTTGACTGAGTCAGAAAATAAAAACACTATCAAAAGATAGAATCTAGACACAGACATAGGTCTAATTCTTTACTAAAAAAGCACACGAGCATACTGTAAATAAATCTAAGTACAGTTAAACTAAATCTAACTGGACCCCATAAGCCCAAAAGGTACACCCGTGCGTAAGTTTAAATAAAACTTGAATGGACCTTATAAGCCCGACAAGTGCACTAAATAGCTAAGATTACTAAGAGAAAAGTGCCACAAACCAAAAGTTGAGCTCCCATCCTAAGTAACCGTCATAGCAAGAGTAACAATTTGTCTAGGTTGCCCAGTCAACTAGTCCACACGTAGCCTAGCTATCAAAAGTGACCCAGGGGCGTGTCGACTCTGAAGAGGATCTTAGGTATCAAGGCCGCCCAGCAAGCCAGTCCACTCACAGAGGAGTAAGCCACCTAGCTGGAAAGAGTGACCCGAGGGCGTATCGACTTTGAAGAGGATCTCAAGTAGACTCTAGGCCACCGTGGATCGATGTCCACTCACAAAGGATCACAAAAGGCTCCAACCCTAAAACACATTAATCCCAAGAAAGCACCAAGCCTTTGGTAATGAATCAAAGTCGTAGATATAGGGATAGAAGGAAAAAAAGTTTACTAATCTGCGAAATCACCTAGACTACGTCTCATACTATCCGACCCAAGTTTGCTATTCCAGTCTACAAGTATCTAGTCCGTCTGAAATAATTTTGGAGACGAAAACAAGGCTACAAGGCTCATGAATCTAAGGAAACACTAGTCGACCATAGAATAAGGTCGGACATGCTCCAAATAACAAGTAACAACGCAAGAAATTCACAACAACACACATGAAACCCTAACTAGCATGGTTTCACCCCCAAAATAGAAATGATCAGTCCTAAAACATGGTATATATGAAGATAAGTAATAATAACTAGGTACCCTCCCCCAATATACTCTAATCAACTTGAATTTACGCAATTTAGCTCAGTTTATAAGAAAAAGAATTCGTAGCCTATCTGTAGGCGGATCGCGCGCGCTCCAAATCACAAGATTGGAGCTCTTCTTTTTTGAACGGACTCTGAATGCTTCCACGCTATCAAAAATAGGATCACAACATCAGTACGGTCGTTTAGAAACCAAAAACACTTAAAATGGAAACAGACCAATTTTGGAGTGGGACAGAAATTGTGGGACCCCCACCAAATTTTTTGGAATTAACTCTATCAAAATGTATAAAACAGTACTGTAACACCCCCAAAAACTTCTAATCTAAGATCTAAATCATTCTGTAACACCTCACAACTCTACCCTTAAAATCCAAATCATTTTTCGCAAGTATATGAGCTTGAATCGGGTGATGTCCTACTTTCTAATTTGTTATAAAGTCCTTTATCAAGAGTATCTAAATTGATCTAGGGTCATAAGGGACTTCAAACACCAAGCCAAGTTCAAAGCATTCCTATTGGATAAGTTCTCCCATGAGTTCATATAAATGACAACTTTGAATACTCATATATGTCAGTATATAGTGAATTAGGTGGCTTATGACCTATCAAATTAAAGTTCCATGAGTCTTCTTTCCAATGCCACTAAGGTTGCCTTATTCCGAGCTCGGAGTAGAAAGTTATGGTTGTTTTATTGAAGTATACTGAGCTAGGAAATTTGGCGAACTCACCTGCCCAATCGGTGATCCGCCGAATGGGTTGGAGAATCACTGAATTAACTCACTGAATTGTCCCAAAAACCTAAAGCTTTTGTCCATTTGGGCAATCTAAAGTCTCAATGGGCGATACGCCGAGCATTTTTGGCGAGGAGACACCTAGATCGCCGATTTGACCAACAAGGTTCATTAAAAGGCCAATTTCTTTGATTTTTATGGTTTTCTTACGTTCCTAAAAGGGTATTCTTGACATTTTACCCTAAATCAACTTCCCTAAGTCCATCTTACAACCTAATTACATCATTATACGTGTAACAACGCTCAAAATTCCCAATTCTCATTCTTCCAAAGATCAAGAACTCCAAGATTTCTCCAATTTCTCAAGATCTAAAGGCTCCAAGTTCAAGATTCTCTTTAAAAATCCTAAAGTTTTCAATCCAAGGTTCTTATCCACTCTTCATCTCCAAGAAAACCTCAAGGAAGACAAAAGCTAGGGTTTCAAGTCTTCCAATTAAGTTCTTCTTCAAACTTCTTCAACAACTTTGTTATTCCAGGTATGTAAGGCTATTCATAGTGTTGGATTAATTCGTCCTCACGCCCTACATCTAAATTTAGTCCGTCAGAGTTAAATTCGGTATTCTACTCAAAGATCCATGACATTCTAAATTTTAATTATCTCCTTTTTTTGAGTTCTGATTTCTTAATTATGAGCTTATGATATTTTTATGCATTGATATTATTGGGTTGTTGTTCATGCTTATATTTCACATGAACCCTAGTTGATGATATTTTGTTGAAAGCCTTTGTGCATTTAATTCATGCATTGATTTTGAAATTTTTAAGTGAGTCAAAGAGTATTTTAAAGTATCTTTTGAGAAGAGTTTAAGGGAACACAAATGGTTCGATAAGTACTATTTTTACATTGACAAAAGAACTAAGATTCATTATTAGTATGAAAGTCGAGTATGCCATCAATGTTTAAGCAGTATGACATCTGGATATGCCACTGTTTATGCAGTACGACTTATTCATCATCAATGATCAGATCACAACATGATTTCAGATATAGCTTTCATGATTACAACCTAAATACTCGTTATTCCAAAAGTTTTAAGGGAACTTTAATAGTTCCGAATGTATCATATACGTTTCAAATGCATGTTTTGAAAAGATTTTTTTAAAAAGAAAGAATCAAATGGTTTCATATGTATTATTTGACAATTGAGAAAAAGAAAGAGTATGATTGATGTTTGTAGAAAGTACTTCAGTAAAGAAAAGTGAAACGTAAAAAGTAATAGTAACTTTCATTGTAAAGGGTGATTGAGAATAAAAGATACTGAATATTTTTGGAGTAGCTTCGAGCACCGAATCGGGTAAGAGTCTATTTTTAACTCAAGTCCCGTAAAACTACGTAGCCAACATAGGATAGGATCTCACCGATTTATCGTATGACTCCTCACTGCCTCTGAGAAGGACTATTAGATATCTTCATATTTGCAATAGCATTTTATACCCCGACAAGGTATAGGAAGGTCATTGCAACTTGGGTGAAACGTTGTATCATTGCTAGGCTCATAGTAATGGTTGTCAGTTAGAGAAACTCCCCATAGAGTAAAGTATATTATTTTCATATTGCTTTTATTGCATATCTTATTGTAAAGTTTAATTGGTTTTCACTTCATATTCATGTATTGATTCAGTTGAGTTGCTTTCAGTCCCTCAGTACAGTTATTTGTTTATTCATCCATTTTACATACTCGTACATTCAATGTACTAATGTCATTCGACCTGTATATTTTTATTATGCAGATGTAGGTACTCAGGATCATCAACAAGCTCTTCGTTGAGACCACTTGCACTTCTTGCTGGCTTTGGTGAGCCTTCCTTGCATTTCGGAGGACTGGACTCTTGTCTTTCAGTTTAGTAGTTTTGAGGTATCGTGAGCCTTGTCCCGACATCCATGTTGAACTATAGAGGCTTCATAGATAGTAAGTGTTGAATTTCTGTCAGTATTCCCTTTTAATTGTGTTGACAAACTATTATTATTTTTAGAGTATTTTCAGATAGTTTTGAGTATACTATTTTGAGATAGTTTGAGTTTTGAGAAATTATGAGACTTCTGAATTTAAATTATGTTTTAAAGCTTAAATCTGCTCGACTTACTCTTTCGCTAAGTAGTCAGTCAGGCCAAAGGTTCGCTTGGGGATCAAAAATGGTTCTTGAGAGCCAGCCACATCCACGGTGTAGGCTCGGGAGGTGACATGTACCCCAAACTTGTGCTTCAAAATGAAACACAATTCGGGGCTCGAAACAGCTAGCAATCAACAAAGGCAAAATATCACTATTAAACCTAATAAAAGAGCTAAGGCAGCCAACAAAAACACCAATTAACCTTAAAACGAAGGTGCCCCAACACATTACAATCAGCCATACACGTAGAAACAACCTCCACGAACACACTGGACTTCGAATAACCATAGTTAGAGTTGCAACGAGGGAGAAATCACCTTTTTAAAATGAAGGTTGAAGCTACAAATTTGCTATATAAATAGCGGAAATTTGGCCACTAAAAGGCTATTTCTAGTCGCTAAAAGTCTAATTTTTTGCCGCTAAAAGCTTGCACTAGATATCAGCACTTCAACTGGTTTGCTTAAATCCTAGACTCAACGGAGCATTCCAAATTTCCATATGAGATCATCTCGGCAAAAAGTTGGACCCATTCTCAAACTCTATTTTAAGACAAAATCCACAAGGAGGTTCGGTAGCCAGAAGACTCAGGATCCAAATAAACGATTGTTCTAGACCAAACTTAACATTCTGGAGCTAACCATACTGAAACTCTCATCTAAGCCCGTTTATTCAGAATGTTCACTAAAGTCAAACTTAGGCCTTAAGTTGAAAGTTAAAATGCAAAATCACACTGACTCACACTGAAATCTTCGGGAGTCATGTCGACCATGCTAATGGCCTAAAATAACCCTTCGGAGTTGATGGAATCGTCAAAATTGGATTATGAGGTTATCTTATTGAACTTTTGATCAAAATTGACCATTCAAGTTTCAAAAAGCTCCAAACACTATCACTCGCATAAAAACCAAACAAATGAATAGGTCACCGAACTGGCAGTCCTAGCAAGTTATAAATGACTTTGTGTCGTTATAGAAATGCTCTAAACGACGAATATGAGGCATAAACACTGAAATGGCTTGGAGCTTATTACACTGATATTTCTCGTGGGTTGCATTATATCGGTGAACACTACCTTACTCAGGATTAATAATTTTTGAAAGGTCTTTGTCTAAATGTTTTGGCTCTGCACTTATGATTTTATCTTTCCTTTATGGTTATGTTATATATATATGTATATTGTTTATCCTTTTCCCTGGGTTGCATGCCAGTACTCGTCGTACTAACCATCGTCGGACGCTACATTGTTTCATGATGTAGGATCGGAGAAACATGTTCGTGGTTCCGCGCAGCAATAGATCATTGAGGGATAACAGTCAGCATTGTGGTGCTCTTTCAATCTTCCAGAAAGGCGGGCTTTCCTTTTATCAGTCTTTTCATTGGTTTTCATGGTATGTTGGGGGTCATGTCCCGATGTAGATATTGTTATTTTGTTAGAGGATATTTCGTAGACCTATGGTTAGTTGGATTTGGCTTTCTAATTAAGAGTCGAATTTGTTTTCCTCTTTTGAATTTTCTTGAAGATTGATTAGAATGAGCCTTACTTTCCGCATTGGTTTTCTATTGGTATTTGTATTGAATTATTCAGGTTAAAAAGGTTGGCTGGTGCTCTCGGGCCTAAGGGGGTTCCGATGCCATGTCGCGTCCAGGTGGGGTCTCGGGGCGTGACATTCACACAAAGGATAAAAAAGAGTTATAAAAAGGCAAGGGTGTTACAGTGAAATAACCCAACAATGATTTCACCCATTAAAAACAATGATAATAGACCTGGGTATTGAATAATTAGTGAGTTTCTTAAGACAAGAGTTCAAATAATGATACAGATGAAACAATTTAAATTCAGTGATAAAGTAAATCATGAAACTTACTAAAAATCATAGTTTGATGAAAACATAGTCAACTTCAAGTTATCTTGTTCAGAAATGATGTCAGGTCGTTCAAGAACAAAAATTGAGTCACATAATTTATCAAATCATGCTAATTTAAGTCGAAATTATAAGTAAACACCTGCCAACTCAAGGTCAAATCAAATCAATTAGAGTGTTATAATTTCAGACGATGCCATACTTTCATGTAAATCAAATCGAGAGAGCCTAGACAAGATTTTTACTGCACTGAATTACCAACATTGACAAATAATCATCCTTTACACTGAACTTAACTATTTGAAAGCGTTTTGTTAAGATCCATAATGGATATTCGTCCTCTGAAATAACACAATTTTTTCAAACATATCCAAACACAAATAGGAGCAAATATAGCTTATTAGCCGAATTTAGAATCCTCATCTCATAGATAGAGATATACCAGTCATTTCATAAGTTTGATAATTATGTTTAAAGTCATTAAATCATATTTAAAAGCTAATAGTTTGTTCATAAAGAAAAACTATGCTGAAAATCATCACTTTGAAATCAAGTTCAACTAATCCCACTTGTAGGACAAATCATGCACACATACGTAGTTCATAATATAGAATGAAATCAAAATACTAAGACTTAATGCGAGTTTGTTCCCCACTTAAATAAAGTCTTGTTAAAAAACTTTGGTAAATCGAAAGTATGTTAGAAAATTTGGAACTTCAAAATAAAATTTTACTAAATAAATAATCATACTTTAAGATTGAGATTATGAAAATTAGACATACTTAGAAAGAATATTTTTGAAAATAGGCACGCCTCAAATCCTTGTTGAGAATACTCTAAACGTGCTTATAATCGATTGATGATGACTCCCCAATAATCCTAAGTAATGCCATTTCAAAGATTAGAACGATGATTCCCATGTTAATTAGCAGTATAATCGAAGGATTTGAGTAGGAACACACCTTAGATGTTTGAGAGAAGACTTAGGGTGTGTTTGGTATGAAGGAAAATGTTTTCCTGAAAAGATTTTTAGTGTTTGATTTATGAATGAAAAATATTTTTGAGAAATATCTTTTATTTTTACTAGAGAAGAAAATAATTTTTGAAATTGAAAATATTTTTTAAAAACAAACTTAATATTTTTTTTGGGGGGTGGGGGGGTGGGTGAGGGGGGTCGAGGGTAGGGGTGAAAAATTGAAATTTTGAAGTTGAAAATATTTTTTAAAAACAAACTTAAATTTTATTTTGGGTGGGGGGTGGCGAGGGTAGGGTGAAAAAATGAAATTTTGAAGTTGAAAATATTTTTTAAAAATAAAGTTAAATTTTTTTTGGAGGTAGGGGTGGGGAGTAGGGGGTGGGTGGGTTGGGGGGGGGTCGAGTGTAGGGGTGAAAAAATAAAATTTTGAAGTTGCAAATATTTTTTAAAA
>JAJOOO010080646.1:0-16242 GCA_029582685.1 Solanum piurae
TGGAGAGGTAGTATGGGCTTCCTCACCGTATCTTACTTAGGGGAGTCTTGGGATGACATTTGATGAGTGTTCTAGTTTTATGAAGTGACTTGTTGGCTTATGTGATTATATGTCTTATGTGATTAATTGGTGAAGGTTGAGGTATGCATGGTAAGTGCACTTTGTGTGACCTTAAGGTGGTGCCTTAGTGTGGGTGATGGTATGGAACGTTCCCCATACATTGCACAAGGGTATTGCTTAAGGGTTACTTAAGGTGGAGGACCAAGGCAAGAAGGTAAAGGTAAATGGGTTATGTATGTTTATGAGGTATTGTGAAGCATATGACTTTGTATCGTTGGTTGTGACTTATAAGTTGCCTATTATGTTTATGTTCATGAGATTTTTTCAAAATGGCATGAAAGCATAACTTCCAAACAAATGCCCTTTTTAGCATGTTTTGCATATCCTCATACTTAGTACGTGTGTTGTGCTAACCCCTTTTCTTCTAATTTGCTACAAGTGTAGGTTGTGGTGACTAGGAGGATATTGTGCTTTGGAGTTGCTTGGATTGCTTCACTCTTCCAAGTCTTTGGTATGTCCTCAAGATTCGAGGACTAAGTTTAGAAGTTTCTTAGTCATTGTAATAGACACTTAAGTTTCATTTCATTTGTAAAGGGTCGTGTCCCTTAGTACGTTTCAAGTTCTTGTCTAAGATTGGCTAAAGAGATTTAGTAGTTCCTCTTGCGTATTGATGTTTTCAAATGTTGTTGACTCTTGAAGTCTTATGGTTTTATTAAATAAAAGTTTTAAATTCTTAGTCATTTTTATGATCTATGCGATGAATGAATGCTAAGGCTTGTATAAGACCTCTGAGAGCTCGAATACGCATGTAACGGCTAGGGGGTGCTCTCGGGTCGTTACATGTTACTTGCTTGTTGGGCTGCAGGCTTTGAGTCGTTGATTCCGTAAGACGATTTAAGTGTCATTCGGGGGCGAATGTTCCCAAGGAGGAGATAATGTAACACCCCGTAGAAACTAGTAAGACCTAACATAAGCTTGACGTAATCTTATGGGTGAAACTAGAGCCTCACATGTGAGTTGAAGTTGTAAACTTGATTAAATAATGTAATTTGGCTTTTCAAGTTTAGTTTGAGGAGATTTGAGGTTAATCATCAAAAAACAACAATAGCGTCCGGAAGCTAGTCATTTGAACTAGTGAGTTCTAAGGGTCTTGTCGTTGAAGTTTGGAGTGTTGTATGAGGGTAAAAACTTGCAGAAGTGACTCCCATACTTAGAAAATCGTTTTTATGGTTTAAACGTCTGGGTACAACTCCCCTAAGAGCACTCGAGGGGTCCTTGAGGAGGACCCCAAAACAGTCCCCCAAGGCTGCCTAGAAAGCTAGGTTTGGTCACTAAGTGGTGACCTATGGATGCCTTCCATGCCCCGTAGACCATACCACGGTCCGAGGATGAGGGGCGTAGGTCCATACTTAGTTTTTCTTGGAGCCTGCAACATTTAGAGGCACAGTCCCAAACCACAGAAGCCAACCACGCCCAGTAAATTGATCGACGGTCCATGGAAGGCTAGCCGTAGGTTGGACTATTTTTGACAACTTTTCAGTTAATTAAGTGGGGGTTAAGGGAGGTCGGTTAGGTGGTTAATTAATGACTTATATAAACTTATAGGACCCTAAACTAATTCATTAATTCACTTCAACTAAAGACCCCCAATCAAAACCCAATTCTCTTTCTCTCCCAAAATCTTCTCTCGAAGAACACCAATGAAGAAACCAACCTACGGGCTTGAAAATGGAGGTTTTATCTTAGTATTTTCGTGGGTTTCCACACCTAATTTATGGTGGTTTTCATCCATGTGTAGCTATCACCCATGGAGCCCTCTCAAAAGCTTTTAATTCAATTATACAAATCTTCAAAAGCTAGGGTTTCAACTCAACCCCATGGATTCCTTTCTAAGTTGTTCTTAAATATTGAAATATGTTTATTATTGGTAATACTACTGATTTTAGATGGTTCTAACTTCAAATCTAAAGAATCCATAGGTTTTCCCCCAATCCTAGCTATGGCTTTTCTCTACACAATGAATGTTGTTAGAAGTTGATTAAATTGATTGAATTAGAGTTGTTTATGATGTAATTACATGATCTAAGTATAGTTTTACATGTATTCTTTATTACCTTATGAATCTAAGAGGAAATTGACTTGGTCTAGGGTTATATCATGAAAGAGGCAAATTGAGGGGTTAGATGTGATCTTCTAGGGTTGATGAATTTCTTGATGCACGGACTTAGTTTAGCTCACCTAGACATGAATGGAAAATGATAGAAATTTGTAGATATGAATTACCTTGAAAATGATGATATTGGTTATGTTGTTGGATTATGATGTTCTTCTATCTATTGTGCCAAATCTAAGATGTTAGACTTGATCTCGACTCTTGGCCTTGAAGGGAAATCTTTGAAGGTATGTTATGTGAAGTTATTATATATGAATGGATTGATCCACATATGGTGGGGGTATTTACTTGTCAAGTATTCTAACTATTAATTGTTGATCCACTTATGGTGGAGGTGCTTACTTGCCATATGTATTGTAGTGTTGAGATAAGGTCCCTCTCCCCTACAACCGTAGATATAACTAATTATGATATGAAATGAAGATGAATGTTATGTTATGATCATGATGGTGTTACTATGATGAATGTATCCATGTCTATTGTAATGAATATTAGATATGTTGATTTACGAGTTGGGATATTATGTACATGTTGTGACACCCTTGAGAAGGGAGGTGCCTATGATGATAATGTTGTTGTTGTTGTGCCGCTGTGAGGACAATCATGTACACACACTGCATGCATAAACATTAATATGATGTATCAATGGTGTTAATTGAAAGTATAGTTCTCATATGACCCTTTACTCATTATTATGCATGAAATGTACATGACCATAATGATCCTACTGTGTTGATTGAAAGTCCATTCTCATGAGAACACATGATCTTAGTGAGAAAGTTATACTCACATTCTAATGATTATTCTAAGGTTGAAAGTTAGTTCACACCTTTAAATGAATCTATCAGCTATTTAGTGAGTTGTATTGAACGAAGGGTAAAGTATGCCTTCACATATGTAGATACAATTCCATACTAATTATGTATAATTGGGAAATAATGCTTAGTACGAAATGGATATGTATAGTTGGGAAATAATGCTTAGTACCGAGTGGATATGAAAAGGCCCCTACGCTAATTCAATAGGTTGGGTCATCCATAGTAAACTCATGACATGGAAGCTCCCCCGTTAATGCAATAGGATGGGTTTCTAGTAGCAATCTCCCTATCCCATAACTATGTGCCAAACATAGGACTTAGCTAGTGGATCCACTTAGAAGCTAAATATAATTAGTTCTACCTTCGGCAAGTAAGAACGCCTTCTTTCAGTGTGGGGTTATATGACACCGAATTCCATGTAGCTCATATGGTCTATGTCGGTTATGGCAACTTTTCCCTATAATAATGAAGTTAACTAATGAGACATGAACTATACTATGACTTCTGGGTGAGTTTACTTAGTAGGAGTAGGGGTATGGGACTTCACTTTCACATTGCACAAGTAGACTTAGTAGGATGTCATGGGATGGTTCCTTTGTATTATGATGCAATTCAAATGCATGTATGTATATTGAATGGATAGTTGTTATGCATGACTTTCCTTGTATTCGAGTAATGTACATGACTATTACCTTAATTTGTGAATATTGCATATAATGAAGTCTAAAGATGTAATACATCACTAAGGTATCTTCAAAGGAGTACTTAGTAGGGTTGGTATTATGGGATGGTAACCCCACCTTGCACAATTGTTTCCTAGAGGTTACTAAGTTAATGGATTTACCATGAAATGAGTATGAATGTGATATTGGATTTTTGTTGTACATTGTAAATACAGGTTAGTTACCATACATTGCACAAGTGTGTTTTAGAGGTTTCTTATGTGATGATTACTTCATGATGTGATGGTCTTGGTATTTAACCATGTATTCTTATATAGTTGGAGGCTATGTATTGTGAAGATTGGGATGTTTATTATATTGATATTGGAGACTATGCTTGTTGTTATAATGATATTTCTCAGGTTATATTGAAATTCATGTGAGTTGCCTTATTGGTTGGATTATCCAACTATTTCAAAGATGATGTTCAAAAATGGCATAAAGGATGATTTCAGATGAAATGTCCCTTTTCTTGAATGTTTTAATGGTTTTGTGAATGGCTACCATACTTAGTACATTTTTGTGCTAACCTATATTTCTATGTTTTCTACAATGTAGGGGGTTGGTTCATGGACATGGTAGTTTTGGTTCAAAGGGCTTGGAATATGTGATCCTCCAAGCCAATTGATAAGTCCTCTAGTTCGGGGACCAACATCTTACTTAGTAGATATCTTAGTAGTTTATTTTATTAGTTTCATTTTAGAACTACGTAAGGGTTGTATCCCTATATGTCTAAATATTCGATTGTATAGATGGCCAATGAGACAATGTTTATTCTCCTTTCTATTTTAAAAAAAATGACTTCGTTTGTTGAAGAAAAAGTTTTAATTTCCGCATTATTTCTTATGACATTATGTATACGATTATGCTAAAGGCTTGTATGTGACCCCTTCGGGGTCAACTACACCATGTTATGTCTAGGGGGTAACTCCGGGTCGTGACAGTTTTTAAGCAAGAGTTACTTGCAGTGGTCTATGCATTTGAGAAGTTTCGTGCATACTTTCTAGGTACTGAGGTGATTATTCACACTGATCATGCTACTTTGCGTTATTTAATGGCGAAGAAAGATGCCAAACCTAGGTTGATCAGGTGGATGCTTTTATTAGAAGAATTCAATTTTGAGGTTAAGGGTAGAAGGGGTTGTGAAAATCAAGTGACTGATCACTTATCGAGATTGGTAGGCAGGGATAAAGATGAGCCAGAGATTGACATAAATGATGTTTTTCCTGATGAAAAGGTATTCACAGTAAACCTCACATAGCCCCCTTGGTATGCTGATTTTGCAAACTATTTGGTGTGCGGATTAATACCGTATGAACTAAACTTTTTCCAACAAAAGAAGTTCTTATTCGATGTTAAGAAATATTTGTGGGACGAGCCATATTTGTTTAGAGAGTGTGCTTCGCCGGTTGGAGGGCATCATGGTGGTATCCGGACAGAAGCTAAGGTGCTACAAACCAGATATTACTGGCCGTCTCTATACAAAAATGTGCATGAGTTTGTTAGGAGGTGTCCACAATGCCAAAAGAAAGGTGGTGTGTCCAAAAGGCACGAGTTGCCTCTAACACCCTTTCTAGAAGTGGAGTTGTTTGATGTATGGGGAATCGATTTTATGGGCCCATTTGTGAGCTCATTTGGCAACAAATACATCTTCGTGGCTGTGGATTATGTGTCTAAATGGGTAGAAGTTGTTGCTCTTTCAAATAACGAGGGAAAAAATGTTGTTCAATTCTTGATGCGCTACATTTTGCAAAATTTGGGACTCCGCGAGCTATTATTAGGGATGGCGGATCACATTTTTATAATAAATAGTTCTCAGCTGCACTGAGTAATTATGGGGTTAAGCACAGAGTGGCAACACCGTACCACCACCAAACAAGTGGCCAAGTTGAAGTGTCAAACCGGGAGATCAAAGTCATTTTGGGTAAGACAGTGAATGTAAATCGAACTGATTAGTCCCGAAAGTTGGATGACGCACTATGGCCATATCACACCGCTTATAACACTCCAATCGGTATGTCGCCATATCAATTAGTTTTTGAGAAATCTTGCCATTTACCAGTCGAGCTAGAGCATAAAGCAATGTGGGCATTGAAATCTCTGAATTTGGACTGGGTAAAAACTTCAAAAAAAAGAGTAGAGTAGTTAAATGAGTTGGACGAATTCAGGTTTAAATCTTACAAAAGTTCAGCTCTTTACAAGGAAAAGATGAACAAATGGCATGATGCTAAGATACTCAAGAGAGAGTTTAAGATGCGAGATTGGGTGTTGCTATACAATTCACGACTGAAGTTGTTTCCTGGAAAGCTCAAATTGAAATGGTCAGGACCATTTAGAGTGATGCGAGTGTTCCCAAACGGCGCTATAGAAGTTGAAGGGAAAGAAGGACATGCATTTAAGGTGAACGGGCAGCATTTGTAATTATACTTTGGTGAATGTCAAGAATATTCTTTGATTGAAGTGGTGTACCTGGAAGATGCTTGAAAGCATTTCCACGTCGATCCACGATGTTAACTAAGGCGCTATTTGGGAGGCAACCCAAAACCATTTATTGCTTTATTTTTCTTTGATAAAACAATGGTGTGTTGATTGTGCAGATGGAAGTGTGGAGAGTAAACGAAAAGTGCAGATTGGCGAGTTACATGTCCATTCTGTGAATCGCCGAAGGATCCTACGACCCTAAACCAGAATGCCGTTAAACACAAAACCAATTTACATTGGAGTCTGTAAAACTCGGTGACCTGAGGAAAAAATTGGCGAATCACCGATCATGTCGGCGATCTCGATGAAAACCGATGTTTGCGATCCCACAATGTATGGAGGTTCTGTAAAATTTGGCTAGGCAAATGAATACTTGGTGTGACGCCGAATAGTTCGGTGATCGGGACTAATGTCACCGAATGGGCAAAAATTGGATGATTTTTCAAGACAAAGGTTTAAATGTTTCAAACTCATTTCCTTTTCTTCACTTTTTCATCTTCCGAAACTCACACATGCACTCCAGTTTTACATTTCTTGCATTTTTGGAGTATTTTTAGTATCGAATTGTACTGCGAGTTGGATTGCATTGCTTCCTAGCATCTCAATATCCATTTGATCGGCATAAAAGGTTGGTACTTCAAACCCCGCATTCATTTTGTTGAAATTGTACTCATTTGTAATATGTTTATCTTTGCTGATGTGTGCTCGGCCTCTCTGGTAGGATTAGAATATTTGTTCGCCTGTTAGGTTCACAAATTATGCCTGTACTAAGTTAAATAGTTAATTCATGAAGGTTGCACTTTAAATTGGATGAAAAATCGTGGGTTGTGCATGATTGTCACTGGGTCTAAACCTAATTTGAGTTGTGCATGCCTTAATTTTGTTTTCAGGGGTTACGGGGTTGAATTCGGGAAGTGGGATCAAAAGCAGCCACGT
Organism: Solanum piurae; assembly: GCA_029582685.1. Classification (NCBI taxonomy): domain Eukaryota; kingdom Viridiplantae; phylum Streptophyta; class Magnoliopsida; order Solanales; family Solanaceae; genus Solanum; species Solanum piurae. The sequence continues at coordinate 7,191 of JAJOOO010080646.1, forward strand.
TGGGTCATTTGGTGAGCTGGGTCGAGCTCGCCGAACAACTCGGCGATTCGCCTAAAATCCCCATATCGCCTTTAATTTAATGTTAAATGTGATGTTGAATTCTGTAACTTTCGATGAGAAGCATGATGTCGCCAAACACATACGGAGTCTCGTGGAAAGACTTATGGTTTGTCCTTTGTCTGCACCTTTGTATTCTGTATGCACTGTACTCGGGGAACCGCCTAAGTGGTTGCGTGCTTCGCCAACTGGTTCGGCGAAATGATTCTACAATTGAACTGCCTTGCTTTTTTCTGAATACTTTCTAACTTTTTCTCGAAGCTTTGCAGAAATGGCTAGACCGAAAGTAGGTGGAAGAGATATGCCACCGCGACAAACAAGAGCGAATTTTTTTAGGAAAAATACAAATGCAACAAATCCTCCCAAAACGTATATTGAGGGCAAGAAGCCCAGTGCTATCAAAAGAACAAATCCCCGAGACCCCACTATTCCCTCGTGGAGATGTGGATTCTTCCCAGCTATCCACTCCTTTTTTGCGTCTCATGACTTGGACAATCTTAGTAAGTCAGCTGCTGTTGAATCTTCTCAAGAAGCTCTGGGGCCATTATCAAATTCAAGGCACACACATCGGGCAATGATCCCCAAACAGATGGAGCGACTATGTAGATAGGATTTTTCTCTACCTCCCTATCTGTGTTTCTTTATTGTAAATTTTAGATATTCTGTTATTTGCATTTGAGGACAAATGCTTTTTAATTTTGATGAGGTGAGGCTCACCTTTTGTGTGCTATTTGTGAATCGTGTTTTATTTGAGTATTTGGGTTGTGAGCTATAATGTTGTGTTAATACTGTTTTTATGGATGTTTGATCTTGTGGCTCTTTTGTTTTAAATTGCAAAATGATTTTGACCCTTCCAAAATTTTTTGCCACCTCCCGTGTATGTGGTAGTTCTTTTGCAAAATTTAAGTCTCGGTTTTGATCAATACTGATGACTTGAATAGTGCTTTCAATCGAACGAACATGAATGCGCAACTACGATGAGGCCAAATAAAGTTGCATAGACAATATGTGAACTTTTTGCGTCTCATTATAACAAGCCTAGTATCGAATTGAGTCTCTTGTGATGATCATTGCACACTAGCGAAAGTGTGGAGTCTTGTTTGACTGTATGTGTCAATGCCTCGTGTGATGAGCTTACTTTAAAACATGCATGATAGAGCCTAGAATTTTCCCCGTTGGTCCGATAGACTAAGTTAGGCTACTCTTGATATGATATTAGGCAACTTTAAAGGGTATGAACCAATTTGACATATATACCTCTTTGTGGCCTACCTTGTGAGCATTTGTGAACCTCTTTCTAACACCCCTTGAGCTTTACCTTTCTTTGAAAGAAACTTGATGAAATCATAACCTTTCTTTATCCATTACCCTTTATCCTCATGAAGTTGTGGTTAGTTTGAATAGCCAACTTAGGTCAAAAGCCTAAGTTGGGGGTGTGGTGAAAAGAAAAGGTAAATAAAGAAGTGCAAGAAAGTCATTGTTACCCATGATTTTGAGAAAAATGGAACCTCTCCATAAAAAATAAAAATAAAAAATAAAAAAAAAGAGAAAAGAGAAAGGAAAAGAAAAAGAATGAAAAAGTTGAGGAATAAAGTGTGAAGATATAAAGAAAATGGGGTTTCCAAAAATCCATGAGAAGTGAATAATGGGATGACTTATGAGGACTAACTAAAATGATGAAGGAAGAGGAAGAGAAGTGTTGTGAATACCACATCTCATGAGGATGAAAGTCACTAAGCCTAAATGACCATACATTTGCACTCATCCCCATTACAAGACTTGAAAAGACCTTTTTGATCTTGAGTGAGCTGAACCAAATGTTTGATCGGAAAATATGGGTAAACCTATGGGTGAAAGTATGCATCGTGTTCATCTTTATGAGCATGAGCATTGCATTTGATTCCAAAATTTTAAATTGCAAACCATTGTATGTGAATATGGAATCATTGATTGTGTGAGGGCATTTGAACAATTTGGTTAAGCTTGAACTTGCATTTGAAGCAAGTATTGTGAACATGAGATTCTTTGATATTGGTGAGTCACAACTTGAATCTTTGAGTGCACATTTGATCTTTGCATCAGTAAATTGAGTTTTGTTGTGTGCATTCATGATTGAGTCTCGTGTAGCACTGTTCGAGACACCCATTTTGAATGACTGAACTTGAGTTTGCTTAAGGACAAGCAAAACTATAAGTTGGGGGTGTTGATGGGTCCACAAATTTGGACTCATTTAGGGCTATATTTTGATAGAATAAGTGTCCTCAAATGCATACTTTGTCTCAATATTTGATGAAAACCCTTAAGTTTCAGGTATTTGGAGTTTGAGGGAAAGCATGGACACTACTTAGCAAAACGGAACAATGGCAGTTGAAAGAAAGAAGAAATGATGATGTGAGAATCGCCGAACCCATTCGGTGAGTCGCCAAAAGGTCTCAACTCACCTTTTGTTCCAGTGTGCTGATCCCTGAAAGAAAGGATCAAATCGGTGGTGAAAAGGAGCAGTTGGTGTGTCGCTGAGAAGTTCCGCGAAGCAGTACTTTGTTGCCAAATGATCCAAAACACGATAATGATGAAGGATAGAGCAAGACGACGATAAAACCTACCAAAGGGCGGATCACCGAGTTGATCAGCGATCTCGACTAACGGCGCTGAATGATCCGCAACAACACAAATTTTTGAAAACTATAAATACTCGTTGAGAGTTGTAGCTTAATATCATATTTTTAATATGCAATTTTTAATATAGAATTTTGAGTTCGAAGTTTGGAGAGGGTTTTGAGGAACTTGAAGATTCAAAGGGTTTCAACTCCAAGAATTTGGACTTGGGTCTTCTGGATTCTTCACTCTTGCATTGTTTTGAGCCTTAAATCGTCATACCCATTTGAATGCACGCTCATATTGGTATAAATTTCTATCTCTTTTACATGTTTAGCAAAAACCCCAATTCTTGAGGTGTGATTTTGTGAATGTGGGTTAGATTATCTATTGGGTCTTGCTTGTTGATGATTTATTTGTTGTTTAGATGTTATTTCATTTAGTAGTTGTGGTGGAACTTAATGAAATTTTAGTTGCAAATACGATTTCACCTTTGTGTTTTTTGCTTTCTCGAGAGAGAGGTTGTAAAACTAAGACTACTTAATTGATGGTCGGTGGGATTGGGTCGACATGAGGTTCAGCTCGAGAGAGTGAATACTAGTCCTTCTCCCATACACTCAGCTCGAGAGAGTGAGTGGTCTAAGGCGGAGCCTATTCTTCATGCGGTAACTCGGTGGTCGAGAGAAACATAGTTAATTCGGGGTAAGTTGCTCGAGAGAGAATTTATATCCACTATAGTCTAGCCTAGTCACAAATATTCAACGGATTTATTATCAGAAGAAAGTACCCAATAGTTTAGTTTATCCCGTATTCCTGTCATGCGGCACTCTTTGCATTTTTGCTGTTTTTTGTTTACTTGTGACAAACCCCCATTCATAATTGACACTTGCATCACCCCTTAGATTTAATATATTTGTATTCGAAAATGTTTTTAGCTATGACTAATTAGAACTAAATTTTATTTTTCTATTAATTCTCAAGCCCACTCCGTTGGGACTCGACCCCAACCCTTGGTTGGGTTACTTTACTATTGTACGATCGTAGACACTTGCATTGGAAGTTGTGTTTTGACCACGCAAACATCAAAAACATGAATAAGATCTTTACATATTTTGTTTTTTACTAAATCTAAATAACAAAACTTTATTTTCTTTTTTTAGATCTTTGAGATAAATCTTGTTTCTTCTTGAATTACTAAAAGAAAATTAAGAAAATGCTATTTTTGGTCTTGAATTTCCTACTAAAATGAAATAAGAAATAAATAAATTTTATTGTTTATTTTTTGTTGAATATTCTTTTGAATGATGGATTCGAAAAGCTCCAATATCTTTAGTAAGGTTAATTTTTTGTAAGTAGATAAAAAAATTGAATAAAGAACAAATCTTTTAATTTTATTTTATTTTTAATTCTTTGAAGGAGATAAAACTCTTTTTTAATAAAGATCAGCGAACCCAAATAGGTTGTCTACGTATCTCAATGAGTTGAGAATGAGGTGTGCGTAGTTCGTTCAGATTGGACAGTTACAAAAAACTTTAAGATATTCACTTGACTTGATAAATGTATTATTTTCCAGAGAATTATGAAAGTAAAATCTTTTGATTTTTTTAATGTAAAAAAGAAACTAAAAATAATTTCTTTGTTTTTTTTTTGTAATTTTTTCTAGTAGTGAAAAATCTTTCATTTCATTTTTGGTAAAAAAGGTCTAATAACTTCTAAAAGAAGAAATATTTTTATGTTTTTTCCCATTTCTTATTTTGTAAAAATCGAAAGAAAACATTATCTCTCATTCCACTAATCACACGAAAATGGATCAACTTGCCAAGACTTTCTGAATAAATGCATTTTCATATAACATAGAAAATGATCTAAATGGTTAAATACGATAGGGGTACATGTCCTAGACGGATACGACCCTTATGTCGATTCCCACTAAGTCAAATGCAAATGATGCAAATAAGCGGAGCCTACTAGGGGTACTCATGTTTGTATATCAGGTTTAATAGGCTTAAACCTAAAGAGATTAGTGTCTAGACTGGCTTACCCAAGTGGACAACTCGAGTCAGGGAGGGGCGACTTTTCGGTAGCAGCGTTATTTCCGACTTCATTGCTGGTCCAACCCTGCCTAACATATGTGACTAAATATTCTTCACTGGGTGTCAAGACATTCCATCTTAATCTCAAGGAAAAGTAGGATGCATAACTGCATTCATGTGAATGTGTGTTAAGTTTATTCCAATATTCATAAGGTGTACGCGAGAGAATATTTTTTAATATAGTTCAACAATATAAAAGGAAATAAATGAGCAGTAAGTAGCACATTAGGCCATTATACGCAAAATATCCAAAATAAGTAATAAAATCAAGTAAAAGTTAATACAACAAAGCTCGAATTCTTGTAATTCCTAGTGGAGTCGCCAGAGATGTCACACCCATTTTTTGCGCACGGACGCAGAAAGAGTTTTTCCAAATTAAGTGACGTTATTGTTTTAGGGATTATTATTATTCGTTCAGAGTCACCACTTGGAATTGAGTTATGGTGTTTCAAGTCACCTTTTTTTAATCCCCTAATCAAAAGAAAATGACTCTTTATTTTTTGTCTGCGAACTAGATTTTCGGGTAAGAAATCATGTTGACCGAGGGGAAGGTATTAGGCGTCTCTCGACTCTCGTGGTTCTAGCATGGTCGCTTTTATTGATTTATACTTAAAAAATGTTTCTGGATATATTATTCCAGGCCATGACTTGTTCACATTTTTATTGTTGAACTTTTATTTGGTCTCAACCTAGATTCGTAGCCGCATTCTTGGTCTTGACATTTAGAGGCATAATTGCCTTCTTCGCATCGCACCTAATAATTTTATCTATAAGTCGCGCTTTAAATTGATAAAGTTTATTATATTTTAGATAAAGTGTGTCACTGCATCCTTGAGTTTCTTTTAATTATCTCAAAAAAGATGCACAACCACATTCTTAATCAAAACAAATATTTTTAATGTGTCTAAAAATTTGTCTAATAATAATAAAAACTAATATTTTGTCCCTTATAAATAAAACGAAATAAAGTAAAATAAATAAATGTTGAGGATACAGTATATAATTTTGACATCCTTTCTATATCTTTTATTTTATATTTTTATTACTCTTAAAATTAACGCCAAAATTAAGCATACACCTTTCAATCCAACAATATAATAATGAATTGTAAATATATTTCTCATTTTTGTTTGACACACTAAAAATGACAATAATTTCTTTGAGCCTAAAATCCCTACTTTATTATTATTGACATATAAATCAAGACAGTAACTAAGGAATATAAAATAAACAAATCAATATAATCATCAATTAAAGTTATCTTCACTCATTAAATAAGACAGAATGCTTAATCAAATATTCATTTCAATTAAATCATGAATCAAACCAAAACTATAAGAAAACATATCACATAGTTACATCAAATTCCATGAATAAATTAAAGGAATAAAATAAAATTTAACCTTAAATAAAAAGAATAAATACCGCAAAATCTTGATCGAACCTCGATTAAAATACCCACGGAGCTTTTTGTAGATTGTATGTAGTGATATATGTGTAGAAGGAAGAAAAATGTTTGTATATAAGTGAATGAATATTTTTTCAAGTGTGCAAATCTTTTGTCTTTCTTTTCTTGCTGCGTGTGTGTGTGTTTTTCGTTCCTTCTTGTTCTGTATAGTATCTGTATAGGTTGTATATATTTGTGGGTATAGGTTGTTAGTGTGGTACGTGGTGGGTGGTGAAGGAGAGTGGGGTTAAGGATTTTTTTGGAGTAGTGGGGCAAGGTGAAGTTATTTTTTTTATTAATATAATATAATATAATATTAACTGACCAAACTATTGTAGTAGAAATTAATTTTGCTAAATCTAAGGTCACTACTAGACGACCTATTAAATGAGAAGAAATTAATTTTCCTACAACTTGGACTTTAGATTCTGTTATACCTCCTGAACAGATAACCGATGCTGTCACTAATTCAGAATATTTTCATATTACTCAAAATTCTGACGAAAAGATTTGTATTCAGTTTGATGAAAACAGTGTTCCTTATAATTGACATTCATTTTCTGATAGAAGATCTCTTGCTATCCACCATATTTCGCCGGTTGAACCGATATATGGTCCAGCTCGTAACCGTGCGGTTTCTTTGCATACTATATCTTCTGTTATAACTGATAGAAATAAGTTAAAATTGATCCTCGTTTGAATATTGTCTGAACAAATGATAGATCATCTGATACTTAATGATGAACGTACACCTGATAGATTTTAGCCCAGGTTCCCTGGCAAGAAAGTATGTTCAAAATGAATTTTCTAGTGATAAATGGAACTAATTTAAAACTTGGTTTTTTGACATTTATAGTGCTGAGGACTTAAATAATATCTCTCAAGAATTCTATGAAATGTGTGCTTTACATAATCATATTATGTTCTTTGTACTTTGGTTTATAGCCACTTATTTACCTTTATTCATTAACGTTCTTGAACGATCTTATAAAGATGAATCTGGTAATATTGTCAAAGCTATTTATCCACCTCAAGCATCTTTTATTTTACCAAATATTACTGGTATTACTTTTACTGCCTTAAAAAAATTTGTTGAAGAAGATGTTGCGGCAGTCAGCATTAATGAAATTAATAATTTGATATCTCAAAATAATTATTTGGGACTTTATGTTGAAGTTTTGGGTGAACATATTAGTTCTCTTGATAAAAAAATAGATGAACTAACTGCTTTGATAATTCAGATAAAAACAGATTTGAAAACTCCTGAGAAGGCTTCTACCTTAAACTAGATCACAAAACTTTCTACTCATGTGCAAAGACCCTCTGAGATTCAGGATTTTGTCTTTAAACCTCTTTATGGTTTGGAAGAACTTCTTGATAAAAAGTTTTCTGTGTTTAGTGCAAAACCCATGGATTTGTCAGAAAATTTTGCTAATGAAATAGAACAGGCTTTTTTATTTTAAAGAGCATGTTGCATTAGAGTTTAATAAACTTCGTGGTTATCCGGAAAACAATAGTGGTAATACTACTCAGTTTGCTCATAAACCCAGCATGCAAACATATTACTATTCCAGACCTACTCCTCAAGATATGCTAATAGAGGAACGAGACTGGAATCATACCAATACCTCTTATAGTGGGTCTGAATTCCACGAATGGAATCTTGATGGATTGACTGATAGACAATTGACTATTCTTGTTCATAGAATGCTAATGTATGCTACCATCTGTAAAAATGTAAAAAATACAGATAGAAATATTTGTAAAATGATTATTGCAGGTTTTACTGGCCAACTCAGAGGTTGGTGGGATAATTATATGACCTTTGAGGCAAAAACTGTTGTGGTAAATGCTACTGCAGATAACGAAGGAGTTGATAACCTAGGCATGGCTCTAGTAAGTATTAGAGAAGATGTTGTTTATACCTTGGTTCTGTAACAACCCTCAAAATGAAGTAGGATAAAGTAGATCCTCACATGGGTTTTATGCATTAATAACGTGTTAAAATAATGAATAATAGCCTTTTTAGTCAGTTTTAAGAAGTTTTGAAGTCAAACGTCAAGGGACGACCAAGACGTTCGGAAACTAGTCTTTTACGTGTTGGTGTGTTCTAGTATGTTTTTCATGTTTTTATGTGTTGTTTGGAGTCTAAAATCATTGAAGGTGACCCTAGTGTCTTAATAAAAAAATTTAGGGTCAAAACGTTCGAATACGACGCCCCGAAACCACCCTAAGGGTCCCCAAGGAGGACCCCAACCCTTTGGCCAAACAAGCTGCCAAGGCAGCTTGCAAGTTGCTCATAAAGGGAGCATGTCCGCGTCGTGGACTAGCTCCACCAAGGGCCAAAAAGTAGCTCCACATCGCGGACATGTCGCGGACTCAACTGTCTCAGAATTTAATTTATGAGACTTGCAAAAACACTTCCGCGTCGCGAACTTTGGGGAATTATTATAAACGGTTATTCTACCTATTTTAGGGTGTTTTAAGTTGGTTAAAACCCCTAAACCTAGAATTAGACCCCATTCTTGAAATTGACCCTTCCCTCTCAAAAAAATAGATTCTCTCAAAACTCCATTAAAGACCTTGATGAAGCTCAATCTAGAAGATGTGTTTTCAACTGATTTCTTCTTCAATTTCATGGGTCTTCAATAATTAAGGTATGGTAACTATTGATTCTTGAATAAACTCTCATTCAAGGAGTTCTATCAAAGATTTTCAAAAGTGATTCAAAGACCAAAATTTCCAATTTTCAATCTAAACACGGGTCCTTTGTCAAACGATTTTCTAAATCATTCTATTGATGAATTGATGTGGAATTAAGATTTTTAAGACAATTTTCAAAGGAATTCTTGAAGAACCC
>JAJOOO010080648.1:0-36448 GCA_029582685.1 Solanum piurae
TCAGCCACGTAGGCCGAAAAGTGGTAAAAAATTAACTAAAAAATAAGTTCGGGGGGGGGGGGGGTAATAGGACCTTAGTAAAGGTTAGGTATGTCTCAGAGATTTTGGGCATAGGCTGGGAGGTACTTATGCATTTTCCCTATTATTTTCACCTAATCTTTCCTATATTTTATGTATTATTTGGTTACATATATTATATTATTTTTCCATATCTACTATTTCTTTTATGAATGTTACTTCTTTTATAAATTGTAAATTTCTACACTAACACATACATATTATTTTACTACGTATGTATTTATCGTCAGTTTGTCCCTACATGTAAATAAATTAGTAAATGTTCATATGATTGAAACAACATACATGTACATACTATACTTCATAACAAATCTAGCTAAGATTACAAACTTTATATAATATTTTAGCATTTAGTATTATTATTATTATTATTTATTTGTGTATTTTCAGGAATTCCATTTTATTTGTTTTCATTCAACTATATATCACACGTATTACTATATATTTACACCCCTCTATTTTATTTTATTTTAATCTTAATTCTATATATAAATAAAAAGACAAATTTTCCTATCCTTTAAACTCAATATTTATCTATTTATTTAGGATAAGTTTATGTAAGATGCATCTATATTTTCTAAGATATAAAATTGTCATATATTTCAAATACCCTTATTTATTTACTTATTTATTTTATCGCTTGATAAATATACTACTATTAATTTTGTTGTATACATTTATTATAGACGTACATATGGCATATCTTGTGTTTACACTTATCGCTAATTTTAAAGAAAGTAAATGAATAAATTTTCTTAAACTGAGTTTAAGGACTATCTTCGAATAGGCTCTGAGGGATCCTTAACACCTTCCCCTCGAGTAACTAAAACGCTTACCTAGAATCTCATCGATTTCGCAAATTAAAATAGAGTTTACATTTACATATTTTAAAAATGATTTTCCTTAAAATTTGGTGGCGACTCTAAGAAACTTTGCTAAACCAGAGTGACAACCATATTATGTTGTGAACTGTTTCAGCTAGTTCGAAATAAAGTGTGACACCGACCATGCCGCTAGCCTAAAATGACTCTTCCAAATCTGATAGGACCGTCAAAATTGGATTCTGAGGTCGCCTTCCTAAACTTTTGATCGAAATCAACCGTCCAAGGTTCAGAAGCTCCAAAACACAAACTCACATAAAAACCAAAAGAACGACCATATGATTGGACTATCAATTTCAGCAAGTCATAGATGACTTGGGATAGCTATAGGAATGCTCTAAGCGATGAAAGAAAGTAATAAACACATAAATAACCTGGAGGGTCATTATAGTTTCGAATCTCATATTTTAAAATTTGATCCACTGCAAATATGAATTGATCATGTCTATTAAAGGAGTATTCCCTAATACTTAAATTATTTGTTTTTGTTTTATGAGTAACTTCAAAGAAATTCTATGTCGAGGTTTTTCAGTATTTAAACTATGACAATTAATTAAGAAAACGTGTCAAGCCTATTGGATATGGCTTGAAAGAAAATAACACAAAATTATTGAAAGAATGAATTTAGATACTTCTTTGAGATATCAAATTCATCTTTCCACCATTTGAATGAATATTTTTTTATAAAAAAATATCAATATAACTAGCTTTAATTTCTTTCCAACATAATTTATACATCAATCAAAACCAAACAATAGTTCTTCAAAAAGGAACAACATAAGATAGAACTAAATAAAATAAATAAAATAGGATACAACTAACTAATCCGTTCTAATTCTAAAATTATGAAGAAAAAAAAAATAGAAATAACAGTAATTTTATGCATGTTTTTGACGGATTTTTTCACGTACAAGAATAAAAAGAATCAAAAAGTTAACAAATTGTCAACTTTAAGTCAATACGCTAGTTCATCCTTTAGTTCCTTCTCTTTCAATTTCAAAACAAGTGTAACTAACACTTGGTCAACCCCACATCACAATTAAACACTTTCAACCACCTCGATGACTAATTCTTGTAGTAAAACTAATGAATAAACCTAACAAGTAAAACTAATGAATAATCCTAACATATTTTTTATAATATGATACGAAAACGTTCATGAGTAATAACTTTACCTTCATACCTTTAGACGGGGCAGACCCACATGGTACTTTTCGGGTGTTCAAGCACCCGTTAACTTCGTATCAAATTTTATATATTTATATAGAAATTAAGAAGAATCGTATAAAAATCGAAGGCTAGCACCTAGGTAACAAATTAATTGGTTGTTGTGGTAGTAAAATGAGTGATGTGGTAGTAAAATGGGTGCTCAAGACCAAGGATGGAACCAGCCCTCGGTTAGGGGATTCATCCGAACTCCCTTCGGCGGAAAATATTACTATTTATATATGATTAAAAAAAATTATGTATATATAGTAGATGTTGAACTCCCTCGATTAGTTCTTGTGTCTAGTTCTTCAGATTTGAACCCCTTATTATAAATCCTAGCTCCGCCACTAGTCTTACTCAGGGGCGGAGCCAGCCCTCTGTTAGGGGTTCATCCGAACCCCCTTAGGCGGAAAATATTACTATTTATCGAACCCCCTCGATTAGTTTGTGTGTCTAGTTCTTCAGATTTGAGATCCCTTACTAAAAATACTAGCTCCGCCACTACTCAAGATTGTTTACTTGTCTTCTGCCAAGGTTTGATTCCCTCTAGGGACATTATTTTTAGTTCAAAATCTACTTCCTTCTCTTTCTAATTATTTATTTCTATTTGATTTTTTATTTTATTTATTTTTCTCCCTATGCTCATTGTTATTTTTTCCCTTTCACAAACTGCACTTTTACTAATTTTTCCTAAATAAATTTTATTAAAAATACTTTTCCTTCTTCCTTTTTCTTTTATCCAAGTTAATTTTTGTTATAGTTTTTCTTATTGATTTTTGCCCGCTATCATATTTAAATATGACTGTTGTCTTTCTTATGACAGGTGTTGAATTTGTGCATTTATATTTTATGATAAGTAGCAAAAGGATCAGTTTGACAAATGCAGAGTCAGGATTACAAGTTTGGAGGTTTTAAATTTCCTTTTAAAAAAAGGAGAGAAACTTTTTGTTGAAAGTGGGGTTCAACTCCACAGCTATAACGTGAAAAGCATTTTCACAACCCTTTCCTTACATTGAGTAATCAATCGATTTTGTGAGGAATTGACAAGTTAATATCTTCCCCCCGATCGGAGCATCCACAAATAGACTAAGTAAAGAAATTGATATTAAACTAGCATTTACTAATTCACTATTTCCTTATTTGTGTCTCTTTTCTTAGAAGTTAAGAACTCTTCTCATTCTTGAAACTTACTTATTGTTAGGGTTCTGCCCTGATTTTTTTACATTATTTGAGTTTTATTTTTCTCTTGAAGGGAAAGTCAAAGTATTACCATAACTGTCTTAACTTTACTTGAAATCAAAATATAATTTTCTTCCATATTTGGTTAATTCTTTCCTTAGAGGAAAAGTTTGGAACTCAATAAATTGAAAATCTCTCTTCTCATATCAAGAACACAATAGTATCCACAATGTAGATGCTTAAGAGTTTAGTTTATAGGGAGATTATTCTCCCAATAGAGTTTATGTTTTTTAATATTAGTTATCAATATGTAGGTCGCTTGATCAAACCATATTAATAATATGTCTTTAATATACTTTTATTTGTCGTCTAATTTATCAACCATATAATTTGCAATTGTAAGCTTCCGCATGATGCCCTAATCACGAACCCAACACTTATATCATATGACATAAGATTAGCTTGCCAACATACATGATATCAATTAAAGCACAATAAATTCCTTCATAAATTGTAGTCATCATCATTTAGAGAAAAATTATCATCAATTGCAAACAACTCAATAAGAAAGGTAACCTTTAAACAACTTCCTCAATGGTGTCCATTAATTTGATCTAATCTTCTTACTAATTATCTTCTACGTGCTCAAATTCAAGAATTTATAAATTAAAAAATAAATTACATCATCGCTGCAAAGATCACCATTGAATATTTTTTCTTGCACATTTACACCTAACCAAGGATTGTAATACAATAAAAAGTCATGAAACTTCTTAAGCTCACAAATAATAATATCATGGCTATTTTCTTTTTTTGATAACTAACAATGTATTTATCAAGTTAGAATTATAACTCATAAATAAATATAATTTGAACAGCCCCAAACTTGCACTAACAAAAAACAACCTCAATATTTTTTTAGTTGTGTGTGTTGTGTGTGTTGGGTGTGTGTGTTGTGTTTGTGTGTGTGTGTGTTGTGTGTGTTGTGTGTGTTGTGTGTGTGTTCGCCTGTTGATGTTTACATAATCAAGACACAACTTCCAATGCAAGTGTCTACGATCGTACAATAGTATAATAACCCAACCAAGGGTTGGGATCGTTTCCACAGGGAGTGGTTTTGAGAATTAATAGAAAAATAAAATTAAGTTCTAATTAGTCATAGCTAAAAATATTTTCAAATAAAAACATATTCAATCAAAGGGGTGACACCAAAGTGTCAATTAACAATGGGGGTTTGTAACAAGTAAGCAAAAATAGTGAAAATAAAGAAAGATACTAATATGGAGATGGGATTCTTGGGATGTGAAAGGAATACGGAATAGACTAAATCATTGGGTACATGATTTTGGTAGTAAATTCATTGAATCTTTGTGACTAGGTTAGACTTTAGAGGGAATAAGCTCTCTCTCGAGCAACTTACCCCGTTTCAAGTGGGTTCCTCTCGAACACCCACTTGCCGCATGAAGCACAACCTCCGCCTTAACCCACTCACTCTCTCGAGCTGAGTGTGTGGATATGGGACTAGGGTTCACTATCTCGAGCTGAACCTCATGTCGACCCACTCACGCTGGCCATCAATTTAGTAGTCTTAGTTTTACGTCCTCTCTCTCGAGCAGGTTGAAAACTCAAAGGTGAAATCGTATTTGCAACTACAATTTCATTAAGTTCCACCACAACTACTAAAAGAAATCACATCAAAACAGCAAATAAACCACCAACAAGCAAGACCCAACAACTAATCTAACCCATATTCACAAAATCACACCCCAAGAATTGGGGTTTTATCTAGACATGCTAAAGAGATAGAAATTTATACCAAAATGAGCTTGCATTCAAATGGGTATGAAGATTTAAATCTCAAAACAAGTCAAGAGTAAAGAATCCAAATGACCCAAGTCCAAAACCTTGAAGATGAAACCCTTTGGATCTTCAAGTCTTCAAAACCCTCTTCAACTTAGAGCAAAAATATCAAAAGTACTATTATATATGCAAATTATAATAATTGTTTGACTCCTAAAACTACAACTCTAACTAGTATTTATAGTTTTCATAGATTTGTGTTGCAGCGGATCATTCGGCGTTCATCAGTTAGAATCGCTGATCAACTCAGCGATTCATCTTTTGGTGTAGTTCATCGCCGTCTTGCACCAGCTTTTAGCATCGTCGTTCTCTGGATCATTGGGCAACATGGTACTGCTTCGCGGAACTTCTCGGTGATGCTCCGACTGCTCCTTTTTCCGCCGACTTGATCCTTTCCTTTAGGGCTCAGCACACTGGAAGAAAAGGCAAAGTAAGACCCTTCGGCGAATCGTCAAGTGGACTCGGCGATCCTCAGGTCTTCATTTCTTCGTTCTTTTCTGCCTTTTCGTTCCTTTTTGCTACGTAGTGTACATGCTTTCCTTCAAACTTCAAATACCTGAAACTTAAGGGTTTTCATCAGATAATGAGATAAAATAAGCATTTGAGGACACAATTTCTATTAAAATATAGCCCTAAATGAGTTCAATTTGTGGACTCATCAACACCCCCAACTTAAACTTTTACTTGTCCTCAAGCAAACTCAAGTTCAGCCGTTCAAAAAGGAGGTCTCAAATAGTGCTACACAAGACTCAATCATGAATGCACACAACAAGACTCAATTTAATTATGCAAAGATCAAATGTGTACCCAAAGATTCAAGTTGTGACACACCAATACCAAAGAATCTCATACTCACAATACTTGCTTCAAATGCAAGTTCAAGCTTAACCAAAGAATTCAAATGCCCTCACACAAGGAATGATTCCATATTCACACACAATGGTTTGTAATTTAAAGTTCCGGAATCATATGCAACGCTCACTCTCATAAAGAAGAACACAATGCATGCTTTCACCCATAGGTTTGCCCGTATTTTCCTATCAACATTTGTTTCAGCTCACTCAAGATCAAAAAGGTCTTTTCAAGGCTTGTAATGGGGCTGAGTGCAAAGGTATGGTCATTTAGGCTCAGTGACTTTCATCCTCATGAAATGTGGTTCTCACAACACTTCCTTTCCTCTTCTTTCATTATTATCTTTAGTGCTCATAAGTCATCCTATTATTCACTTTCCATGGATTGTTTGGGAACCCCATTTCTTTTGTACTTTATTTCACAACTTTCTTTCACTTCTTTTTCATTCTCTTTCCTTTTCTTTTTTTCTTTCTTTCTTTCCTCTTTCTTTTTTTTTTGTATGGAGGGGTGTCCATTTTTCTCAAAACCATGGGTAAGAAGGAATTTCTTGTACTTGTTGATTTACCCTTTCTTTTCACCACACCCCCAACTTAGGCTTTTGGCCTAAGTTGGATACTCAACTAACCACAACTTCATGAGGATTATGGGTAATGGGTAAAAAAAGGTTACGTTTGCATCAATTTTATTTCAAAGAAAGGTAAGGCTCAAGGGGTGTTCAAGAGAGGTTCACACACTCACAAGGTAGGTCACAAAAGAGGTATATATCAAATTGGCTCACACTTTTTAAAGTTGCCTAAGATCATATCAAGAGTTCACATCACTTAGTCGATCGGACCAATGGGGCAAATTCTAGGATCTATCATGCATGGTTCAAAATAATCTCATCACACTAGGCATTGACACTATGGTAAAATAAGACTCTACACTTTCGCTAGTGTACAATGATCATCACAAGAGATCAATTTAATACATGGCTAATCACAACGAGATGCAAAGAGTTCACACATTTTCTATGCAACATCATTTGGCCTCATCATAGTCGTACATTCATGTTTGTTCGATTGAGAGCACTATTCAAGTCATTGGTATTGATCGGAACCGAGACTCAAATTTTACAAAAGAACAGCCACATTCAACACACAAGAGGTGGCCAATTTTTTTCCGGAAGGGTCAAAATCATTTTGCAATTTTAAAATAAAAGGAGCCATAAGCTCAATCATCCACAGAAATGCAGTATTTAAAGGACATCAAAACTCACAACCCAAATATAAACAAAACACTAATATAAATAGCACACACAAAAGGTGGGACTCCCCATACCACAAATAAAAAAATATTTTTCCTCAAATGCAAATACATAATCCGAAATGTAAAATAAGGAAAGACAGAGAAGGAGGTAAAGAGGTGATCCTGGCTAATCTGTCGCATCATCTGTCTGGGCTTCAGTGCTCGGAGTGACTCCAGAAGGACCTGCAACATCTATCATCATTGCTTCCATCTCGATCAGGTCTTCATCTGCAGCTCCCTCAGTCTCCTCATGCATCTCTTCATCAGTCTCTGCTTCAAACTTAGAATAGACTGTCTGCTCCGCTTTATACTCATGTCCAGTGGTGGTCTGAGACATCTCAGGCTCATCTAGAATTTTCACTGTTCCAAACACCATGGATACATCGGTGGACGTCAGGTGGTTTACATCTTTTCGCAACTCAACAATGGCAGTTTTTAAAGCCGTCACCTTCTCTGTGGCCCCTTGATTGTGCTCACACACTGCTATCCTGGCCGCTATGACATCAATGGTAGTGTTCAAAGGTGTCACAGCATCAGCTAAGGCAATCTGAATCATGCTTGGAATAGAGGCCTCTAGATTGGCAGCCCAACGGTTAGCAGAAAGGGCAAGCTGTCCCATCCGGAGTAGGGAAGCTTGGGTGAGTGGAGGCCGGGAAACAACAACAACAATAGTGGGTCTGGGAGACCGTGCTTGCCTCCGCAGGTGATAATTTTGTGTTTACTAACCCCACCAATGTTTCCTTCTTCCTTTCTGCTTGATCCTTCAAGTACTCAGCTTTGATCCTCCGGATATCAGTAGTGGTTGTGGGCATCATTTCCATATCCTTCTTCGTATCTCGAGGTACCCGAGCTTGTTTGCATAATGTTGTGATAAATACTGGGAATGGAGGTGAGGTCTGGCTCTACCTTGCATGCATGAGTATCTTTGAAGCGATGATTTCTCCCAAATTTATACGAGTTTTCTCTATGATGCAACCCAGGCAAGCTGCCTTGGCAAGGCGAAGAATCGAATCATTCTGGGATGGCATGATTATGCTACTGATAAAACCGAACCAGAACCTTGTTGCTGTGTTTAGTTCTTTCTTTTCAATCGGAATTCCTTCAGCCAACCACTTCGGAGTCTCGTCTGAAATTAGTGGGGCTAACCACTCTTTCATCTCATCCAATTTCTTTGTTATGATCAAGTGCTGGCAGTGATCCCCAATATTTATGGACATGCCCAAGACCACGTTAATCACCTCACTATCACCCTTCTGCCTCTAACAACCACATAGTCCACTTCTTTGAAGGCTGCTGCTAGCTGCTTTCTCTAGGGTATTAGTGCACTGTATGCACTGTAGAACTCTCTTACCCAGTTTTAAATATAAGGGCCACGGGGCTTGGTGAAGATTTGGAACTTATGGTATCTCAGGCATTCCATTATCTCTGGGTACCTATCTATAACCCCATCTATGGGCAGCCGCTTTTCCTACAGAATTGCTCTCAGCCCCTCAGCTTTTACTCGATTCATTGACTTAGGCGGAGGACCGTGTACTGGAGGTGCTAACACCATTGACTGCTCTGGAACTAGAGATGAAGGAGTGGTAGGTTGGGTATTCCTGACCCTGGATGGATCATTCAGCTTCTTAGTTCGCCGCTCAGCCCTCTGTGCTATTAACAGATCATCTTCATTAGAACCCACATCTTCGCTTTCATATTGGTTGGGGTATTTCTATAAAAACCATCATTGTCAGTGCTTGCATCTAATAGTTCAAGGGCATTATCTTTGCCCTTGCCTTTCCCACCAATTGTGGAAAGTTTAGAAACCTTGCTTCTGGATGTAGCTGCATCCTCGTTGATTTTAATCCCTTTTGTTTTACCCTGAGGTGACCTGCTTTCTCCTGCAACTTTAGTTCTAGCCATTTCTGCAAAGAATTTGTGTGACCAAATTATCCGATTTATTCCTTCAATGTCTTCTTTCATTCCTTCCAGCCCTCTATCTTGCTCAGTCACTTTGTGGAGAATGATTGAGAGCATTCCCTCAAGGCGTTTAACCTCATTGTCCTTGAGACTTCTTCGCTCATGAGGAGGAATGTATTTATCCTTCCTCTTACATTAGACTTTGATCTTCACCATCTTTTTGGCCAACTCATCCATCTGAGTCATTAGAGTGGCCAACATGAAGTCCTTTTCTACTTCTTGGTTTGTTTCAGCCATTTGATTAGGCAGTTGAGCTGCTATCACATATGGTTGTCTCGCAATGCCTCCTTGAATGAGTTGGTTGACCAACCTCTTATTTTCGGGACCAAGACTTCTATAGAAACCATCAAGGAGGATTATGTCGGGAATGTCATGAGTTTGGCATTGAGTGATTAGTTCATTAAATCTTGTCCATGACTTGTGGATCCGTTCACCTTCCAATTGCTTGAAGGTGAGGATACGCTCCCAGAATATCATTACCTCTAATGGAGGAAACTCTATTATCTCCCGAGGCAGATAACAGACTCACTTCCTCTTCTTCAATACACACAAGCAAAAAAAAACTACAAAATAAGTAAGTAAAATACAAATAAGAAGAACAAAAATATTACTAAACTAAAAATTATCAAGTAACACCACTACCCGGCAGCGGCGCCATTTTGATGTTTGCATAATCAAGACACAACTTCCAATGCAAGTGTCTACGATCGTACAATGGTATAATAACCCAACCAAGGTTTGGGATCGTTCCCATAGGGTGTGGTTTTGAAATTAATAGAAAAATAAAATTAAGTTCTAATTAGTCATAGCTAAAAACATTTTCGAATAAAAACATATTCAATCAAAGGGGTGACACAAAAGTGTCAATTAACAATGGGGGTTTGTAACAAGTAAGCAAAAACAGTGAAAATAAAGAAAGATACTAATATGGAGACGGGATTCTTGGGATGTGATAGGAATACATAATAGACTAAATCATTGGGTACATGCTTTTGGTAGTAAATTCATTGAATCTTTGTGACTAGGCTAGACATTAAAGGGGATAAGCCCTCTCTCGAGCAACTTACCCCGTTTCAAGTGGGTTCCTCTCGGATACCCACTTACCGCATGAAGCACAACCTCTGCCTTAACCCACTCACTCTCTCGAGCTGAACCTCATGTCGACCCATTCACATTGGCCATCAATTTAGTAGTCTTAGTTTTACGTCCTCTCTCTCGAGCAGGTCGAAAACACAAAGGTGAAATCGTATTTGCAATACAATTTCATTAAGTTCCACCATAACTACTAAACAAAATCACATCAAAATAGCAAATAAACCACTAACAAGCAAGACCCAACAACTAATCTAACCCATATTCACAAAATCACACCCCAAGAATTATGGTTTTAGCTAGACATGCTAAAGAGATAGAAATTTATACCAAAATGAGCTTGCATTCAAATGGGTATGAAGATTTAAGTCTCAAAACAAGTCAAGAGTGAAGAATCCAAAAGACCTAAGTCCAAAACCTTGAAGATGAAACCCTTTGGATCTTCAAGTCTTCAAAACCCTCTTCAACTTAGAGCAAAAATAGCAAAAGTACTATTCTATATGAAAATTATAATAATTGTTCGACTCCTAAAACTATAACGCTAACTAGTATTTATAGTTTTCACAGATTTATGCTGCAGCGGATCAGTCGGCGTCGTTAGTCGGAATCGCCGATCAACTTGGCAATTTGCCTTTTGGTGTAGTTCATCGTCGTGCTCTTGGTCATTGGGTGACATGGTACTACTTCACGAAACTTCTCGGTGATCTGCCGACTGCTCTTTTTTCCGCTGACTTGATCATTTCCTTCAGGGCTCAGCACACTAGAACAAAAGGCGAAGTAAGACCCTTCGAAGAATCACCAAGTGGACTCAGCGATCCTTAGGACTTCATTTCTTCATTCTTTTCCGTCTTTTCGTTCCTTTTTATGACATAGTGTCCATGCTTTCCTTCAAACTTCAAACACCTGAAACTTGAGGGTTTTCATCAGATATTGAGATAAAATAAGCATTTGAGGACACAATATCTATTATAATATAGCCCTAAATGAGTCCAATGTGTGGACTCATCACCTAGTGTGTTGTGTGTATGCGAGCATGCGTGTATTGTGTGTGTGTGTTGTGTATGTTGTGTATGTTGTGTTTGTTATGTGTGTGTTGTGTGTGTTGTGTGTTTGCGTGTGTGTGCATGTTTGTGTGTGCGTGTGTATGTGCGTGTGTGTGTGCGCGTGCATGCATGTGTGCGTGTGTGTATGATGTGTGTCAGTCTATATGTGTTGTGTGTATGCACGTGTGTGTCTATGCGTACATGTGTGAACGTGGACGTGGGAGTGTGTACGTGTGTGTGTGCATGCGTGTGTGTGCATGCATGTGCGTGCATATGCGTACGCGTGCATGCGTGTGTGGATCCGTGCGCGTGCGTAGATGTGCGTGTGTGTGGGTACATATGTGCGTGTGAATGTGCGTGCGTGCGTGTGACAAACAAATCTCTCTAAATAATTTGTAAGTTAATTTATTTAAATAAATTCACTAGTACAAATATAAAACATAAAATCAAGAAAATAAACAAAATAATTAAAATGATTTGAGAGATATTTTTGTCTTTACATACACTTATCCCATGGTATTATATTGTATGTGTTACTAATACCTCCAAATTAAAGGTATTAGTAATACATCATATAATACCATGTAGGCTCATATTCCTACCAAACATAGTAATAAATAATATCATACATAATACATGGACTTTTTGTTATAAGGAGCCCTGCCAAACGACCCTAAGTCATTTATTGTTGTTTGTATTGCTTATTTTATACCAAGAACAAGCCGAGACACTTTGCAAGGGGAAATTTCGGGCAATTTAGAGTTTTCAAGAGGCTTGATTCAAGGTAGGTGATGGTTGTACGTTTCGGGTTTATGTATGTATGCATGTCTACTACTTTGTAGTATCATTTGTATAGTATGTGGTAGGGAGACATATGAAATGACATCATGTAAGAAATCTCATGTAATGAACTTGTGATTGTGACTTGTAGTTTTCAAGTGGCCTTGTTCATTGTGTTACGTGCTTGTGCATGCTTGTTTGTGATTGTTGGTTGGCTCGGGTACCACTCTGGTATCGGATATTATTGGTTGGCCTAGATACCATGCCTAGTATGATTATATACGGTTGACTCGAATTCCATAACATGTATGTCACTAACAGTTTGGTTTGGATTTTGTAGAGGACCAGTTATGTGATTATGGTTCCATGAGAGGATCAGGCATTTGCATTATGATCATGTGGAACATGTTTTATGCATTGGTTGATTCACGACATATGACTGCGAGTATGTGGTTGGTAATTGTTGATATGTGTTGTCACGCCCCAAATTCAAGGGGCGCAACTGGCTCCTAATGCCAAAACTCAGGCTCGAGCGGACCCTGCTGAACCATTTACTACTAGCGCATGGCAGCCACACGCAGTCAAGAAAACAAACTAGTATATCTCGGCTTAAAATTATGCCCTCGGCCGGCAAGGCCCCTGTAAACAGATCCATAAAAGAACAGCTACTCCCAAGAGTTCATATAAAGAAATAGCCAACTAGCACAGAAGTCCTGCTTGGGACGTCGAGGCCACCATGATCTCTATACCAAAACTGAAAGGAGGTATATCAAGACAATGCATCACACAACTAACAAGCTTCAACAAACCAACAAGCTAGGCCAGCATGTCCACAACGTAGCTATAAACCCCACACACTAGTCTGCAAGCCTCTAAAAGTAGTAAAGATTGGCGGGACAGGGCCCCAGCCTACCCATGAAAATATATACAACAAAAGCTAACAAACCTCCCAACTCTGGCAGCTCAAGAGGAAAGGGGCTAGCCAACCGGATAGAAGTCAATCCTACTGCTGAGGAGGTATACTGGGTCGTCTGTCAGGACCTGCATGCATGAATGCAGCGCCCCCAGACAATGGGGCGTCAGTACAAAATAATGTACAGAGTATGAAAGACAATAGACTATGAGCAGGTATCATAATATACTGGACTAATGTGGTAAATAAATCAAGAATAAGATAAGCATACTGACCTGCTCCTAAATCTAAACTTATCAAAAATAACAAAACAACAACCTAACCAAGCCCCCATAAGCTCGGCAGGTACAAACAGCACACAAGACCACCTGCCCAGGCCCCCATAAGCCTAGAAGGTGCCAATCAGTCTATATACCCCTATCAGTAGTCCCCTAGCCCCGTAGGCATTCACACAGCCCTCTTAGGCAATAGTATATCCCCGTAGGCAGCACATATCTCTCTTAGGCATCAATATAGCATATAGGAAACTCATAGCCCTCTTAGGCAATAACATGGCCCCGTAGGCAACTCATAGCCCTTCTAGGCGTCAATATTGCCCTGTAGGCAACTCATAGCCCTTCTAGGTGTCAATATAGCCCTGTAGGAAACTCATAACCCTTCTAGGCGTCAATATAGCCCTGTCGACAGAACATAGCCCTTCTAGGTATAGATCACATTCTTGCAGCTAACCACAATAGCCCAAAGGGAAACAATAACAATCCAACAGCTAAAAGCAAGCAATTTAGTTATAAGCAACCTATACAAATAGCCTCTAAGTCGTGTCCAACATAGGGATGCTACTACTGAATAAGAATCTCAATAAGATAGGATTATATCCACTCGAGCAGCCAACAATCAACAATAATGGCTACAAGTATAACAACGATAACAACTCTATTACATTGCTCCTAAGCTTTAAGGAAACATGACGTAAGAAGAGAATAGCCTTAACATACCTTTTTTGCTGAATTCACGTGGCCTAACGACTTTTACTCATAACCCCCTCGATACTACAACAAGGTAGGACCATAGTCAACACACAAAAATAAAAGATACCATGACAATACGATAAAAGATATGTATTTCCGTCGCAAATTGCTATTTGCTGCTTATAAAAGCTAGAGTCGATGAAATAAGGGTCCTACCTTGATTATAAGTTCGTAATACGCCTCAAAACCTTCAAATATATCCAAACCCTTGCTGTCCCAACACTAAAGTGTAATATGCTATGAAATCGATAAAACAAATTATACCACGATGATGAGACCAATGCGTAGAACAACTTTTGTCAAGGACTTAGGTCGAGAAAATCTACACTTTAGTTGATCCTAGAAATGGGTTTCTCTAATTTTGCTGGTTCTTAGCTAAAAATGAAGAAAAGGTTCGAAGAAGAAGATATATGTAAAGTTCCACCGACCTAGGGGCCCACCTCACGTGTATGCTTGCGCAGTCCCACAAAAACGCAAATATCTCTCTATTCTGAAGTCGTATGAACAAACGGTTTGATGCGTTGGAAACTAGACTCGTAGACCTTCGATTCGATAGGTCGTGGTCCCTATAAATCCTTATATATGGGAGAAAAGCTCCGAAACATTTGACCCAAATTTCAGAGAAATCTTTAAAAAGAAACTTACGATAACTTCCGCCAACTTTTATTTTGCCACTTACCTAACTTCAAAACTTGAGATGAAACACTTGAAAACTTAAAATTAGACATACCACATCATTCTTAATTTATTACCCACCCTCTTTGTCTTTCCATGGAGATACGAGTAATTTTAGACGTTTTGAAAAGTCGGGGTGTTACAAGTGTATTGTTTTATGTTACTATTTTGTGGTGAACTGTTAATATTCATATCTTGGACTTTCCATGTGATCCTACCAGTACACTGTGGTTTGTGTAATAATATTGCACTTGTTTCTTTTCTTGTTGAGTGAAGTGAATCTTCTAGCGGCTGATTTGAGACATCAGTTGACAGATGCCTAAGTCTGAGTCTAAGGGTGAGGTTTGTCTTCAAAACTTCCATGGATTCTTATACATTTTCTTGTACATTAGTCCAGACTATAGACCTTAGTTATATTTAGCTTTTGGGGTTGCATTCCTAGTTTGACTGTTTTAGAGTTTTAGTATGGTGACTTTCAGTTCTTAGGGGTAATTTCTGTGTCACAATTGTTTTAGCTATTGAGTTGAGTTTATGGGAACTCAATTATGTTGTTACTAAACTGTTTTCTTTATTTTATTGCTAAAATTTGGTTTATTTATATAGTGTTGGATTGGTTCGGATTAGTCCTTGATTCTCCCATCAGATGGATTTAGTGAGGGTGTCACTCACGACGGTCGGAATCACATGCTCAATAATTTTATTAGGTGGGCATTGCTGAACTTTAGAATTTCTTTCTTGACAAATGTGGTATACCTCCCTGCTCGTGTTATCATGTACACCTCCAGTTGAACAGTTTTACCTTAGCATTTGTGATGGTCCAATCCACTTCAATTTTTCAGTTTGTTATGTCTCTATTAATACCCTGCCATGCCATAAAATCTTTTTTATACACATTTTGCATAATCACTGAAAATAACATATGGTCAATATCTTCATTTTCAACGTGGCATAAAAGATAGAGCTAGCATATCCTCCAAATTTGTACAGCCAACATGCTATTCTTCCTTTGTTTTGAAGTCACATGTGAAATGTAAGAATAAAATGAAAAACCATTTGGGCACACCTTTATTATTGCAAATCAGCCTTCTACATGAGACCTTATGTAACACTCCAAAAATTTGTAAGCTTAGGCCCAAACAATTCTTTATTTGCATATAAGGTCTTATCGGGTTATTCTAAATTGCTCATATATGTAAATGTAAATTCTTTAGTGTGGGAATGATTTTGGATATCAATTAAGGTCACTAAAAATAGGTAGCACAAAGTTGAGTTGAAAGTTTCCTTCCCAATTGAATTTTGATGTAAGATTCTCTTTGGGTCAACTTCAAACAACCATATCTCTTAGAATATAAACAGTTGTGCGGCCCATAATCTATCAAATTAAAGATATTTGAATCTTCTTTCCAACGCCACCAATTTCGCAACAATCCAAGTTTTGTGTAAAACATTATGACTATTTTAGTAACCTGATACAGTGCAGTGATGAATTAGCCAACGGGAAAATATTAAAAAGGGTCATTTTTGTCTTTTTACCTCTAAGAAAATCCTAAATGATTTTTTTGACTAATTAAAAACCTAAAACAATCAGATTTTTATCTCTTATTTCATCATTCTCTTCTCTCACAAACCCTAAAACAAAACCCTATAGAAAAATCAAAGTAGAATACTCTATTCAAGATTCTTCTTCAACGTAAGTCGTTCTCCAATAATTTCATTCTTGCCAACTCAAATTCTTCCATACAATTATGTATCACTAATGAAAATCATAATTCTTGGCCATAGAGAATTCAAGAAACTAATTCAAGAATCTAAAGAAAAGTTTTCCTTATTGTTTACCTTCAAGCTAGGGTTTCAAGGTTTCTACTCAAGTTCTTATTAGAGATTCTTCAAGAACCTTATTCTTCCAGGTATGTAAGGCTATCATAGTTTTGGACTAGTTCATCCTCACGCCCTACATCTACTTTCAAATGAGTAAAAGAATAATCTAGGAATCTATCCCTAGATTTGAATATTCTTGAAATGGGTTGATTTTGAGTTCTTGAGTTCTAGATTATTTTTGAAATTCTATTCCTAATTGTTGAATTGTTATATGTTATGCATTAAGATTCTTGAGTTGATTCATTCGTGTCAATATTTCAGCATGAACCCTATGAATTGAATATTTTTAGATGAGTAGTATCATTGAGTTTTGAGTACCGAGTTTTCATATTGCTATTAAGATCCTTGAGTTGAGTCGTTCATGTCCATAATTCTGCATGAACCCTATGAATTCAGTTATAAATCTTGAGAAGCTTTTTAAATCCAATAGTTGATTTTTAAACTGAGTTTCTACGGAAGTAAATATGAGTTTTGAGAAAGAGTTTCTAAAATATGATTAGTATTACAATCGAGTATGTCATCAATGTTTAAGCAGTATCGTATCTAGTTATGACATCAATGTTTATGCAGTATGACTTCATGAGTCATCAATGATCATATCACATTATGGTTTTTGATATATTTTTGAGAAAGAGTTATCAAGTATGCGTTGAGTAAGAGTATAAGGGAACTAAGTATTCCCAAAGGTATCAGTTTTTACATTGATAAAAGAGAAACTTTGAATTTTAAATGAGTTATGAGTTCAAAGATATTTCAAGAGCAATTATCTCAAACCAGAGGAAGAGTGTGTTTTTAAACATTGAGCATGAGTATATATTATTGGGAGTAGTATTGAGCACCGATATGGAGATGAGTTTAGACAACTCACATTCCTCATAAACCATGTATGCCAACATGGGTACATGAACATACTTTTTAGATGAATCTTAAGTGCCTTTGGACAGAGCTTAGTGGATCCACTTAGTTCAGGTGATTTATAAGACAACAAGGTATAGGACAGTTCTGGCAGCGTAGGCAAGACGTTGTATCATCATGTAGCTCATAGTGATGGTTGTCAGTTAGAGAATCTCCCAAATATAGTTAAAAGTGTATTTTTATTATATCACTTAATATGTTGAGTTCAGAGATGATTAAGTATTTTTGTTAAGTTTTAATGATTTCACTTCTTTATTTTTCTACATTCAGTTTAGTATATATCTATTGCAGTCCTTTCATTCAGTTATTTGTTATTCAGCTATATTACATACTCGTACATTCAATGTATTAATGTCATTCAACCTGCATCTTTTAACGATGCAGATACATGTTCTTAGGATCCTGAACAAGAGTCCATTGAGATCACTTCATATGCTCACCATCTTTTGAGTAAGACCACCTTGCTTTCGGAGAACTCCAGTTTTATGAGTTGTTAATATTAGTAACATTTTGAGTAGTCGTGGGTCTTGTCCCGACACTCGTCTATATATAGTATAGGCTTCATAGATAGATAGTTTTGGAGAGTCTTTTAGTTTTCAGATGTTTTATTTAAACTATGATTCATACTCAGTATATTCAACAAAGTTTTGAGATTTAGTAAGCTATTTTTAGACGTTATTTTCAATTTGCTGCTTATGTATGCTTGAGTTAGTCTTTCGCTTGTAGTCAACCAGGATGAGGGTTCACTTGGGCACCAGCAATGATTCTCAAGTGTCGGTCACGTCCAGGAAGTAGGCTCGGGTCATGACAAATATTGTATCAGAGCACATAGTTCAAGTGTCCTAGGGTGTCTATGAAGTCGTGTCAGTAGGATCTTATTTATGGTTGTGACGACCCCACTTCTATAAATGAGACACTACTGACATTTAGGAAAAGTTTCCCTTCTTTCATACTCTAAATCATGCAAAAGAGCTATCTCATAAGGAACTTATTCAAAATCATGTGTTTCTCATATTCATTCGACTACCCCTCATACTCAAGGTGGATGAAAAGCAAAGTCAGATCCTTATCAATGAGTTACTCTCAGCGAAAATCTTGAGAAAGTCATGAGACTATAGAGGGACTTGAGAGAAGCCCGTGAGTGAGCTTAAGTGTTGAAATTCAAAATAATGCACTCTTATTCATATGAATCGTGTGTTCGAGCTAAAAGCGAGATCTATTCCCATAAAATTTTCCCTAAACATTGTTTCAGTGAGACCCTTATGGAAAAGTGTGTTTTAGAGCTTGGGTAGTATTTTCACCTGAAAAGATAGTATGAGTTATGAGATTATAAGCAGTAGTAGTAAAAGTGCACAGAATTAGAAGAATGCAGGTAGAGCTTCAGTAATCTAAGAAAGAGAGATATTGATCAGGCAAATTATTTTGTTGTATCCATGCACCCAGTAAGTTTGAATGATGAGTTTTCCTTTGTGAGTAGACTAAGGAATAATAATCTCATATAGAGTTCATTATAGGAGGTAGAGTAAGAGTTACTAGTTAGGATGAGTTAGAGTATACTTTAACTAGAAAGGAGTTTATGATGATGTGTCATTGTGTTAGCTAAGTGTAGGTGTTGAATAGAAGAGAAGGAGTATTCATGAGGTGAAAGATCTAAGCCAGACTTATGGTTCTTGGGAGATCGTGTGATTTCAGATGGTTATAGTACTGGTTAGCCAATTATGTGTAGTGAGTAGTTAATTAAGTGGTACTTAGATTTTGAAAATGATTGTGATAGTAATCTATAAATAGGTAGACTGAGAGATAAAGATTGACCTACTTGTCATGAGATTTTGCGGGCGAGTGTTTCCTAATTTTATCTATTAGTAATAAGTTAGTATAGAAGAGAAGAGAGTATTCATGAGGTGAAAGATCTAAGCCAGACTTATGGTTCTTGGGAGATCGCGTGATTTTCAGATGGTTATAGTACTGGTTAGCCAATTATGTGTAGTGAGTAGGTAATTAAGTGATACTTAGATTTTGAAAATGATTGTGATAGTAATCTATAAATAGGTAGACTGAGATAAAGATTGACCTACTTGTCATGAGATTTTGCGGGCGAGTGTTTCCTAATTTTATCTATTAGTAATAAGTTAGTATAGTATGCGAGCAATTATATTAATAATCATGTTTTGTAATAGACACTAGGCTTGAATTTGTGATAATAGTCGTGGTAAAAAAAAATGGCAACATGAGGGTGATCATGTTAGTTTTTTTAGATCTGATCTGGTAGACTTGACATAGAGTAGGAGAAGAATTAAGAGGCTAGTTACAATGAATGTGAGTGGTACAAGTATGGGATTCTAACTTTTAGATAAGAGTAGTGAAGTGTGGTGATGAAAACATCTCAAACACACCTCATCCAATTCTAGGTGTAAACGATCATTAATCAGTATAGTACCCAATGAAGAGTTGGGGTCTAACCTACAGGGAGCGGTACGTGTGTAAAATTCAATTAAGAAGTGCAAATGTGTTCTAAACGGTTATAGGAATAAAAATTATTGAAAACATACAATTAAATCTAAAAAGGTGACAACGAATGTCAGATGGGGATTTGGTTTTGCAATGAACAACTGAAACAACAATGGAAATAGGGGAAAATAACAATATTGAGAGGAGTTCTTGGGATGTGATCGATTATAGGCTAATTATGCTATGTGGGTAATTGAAATCTAACGATGATTTGCTGAAACATTGTGGGTAGGCTGTACTTTAAGTGCAATAGTTTTCTATCGAACAACTATTACTGCTCAGGTGATTTCTTTCGAACATCAACAATATTAACAAGATAACCATCCCACAACCTTAACACATTCACTCTCTCGAGCTAGATGGGTAGGATTGGATTGAAGATTCAGTCTCTCGAGCTAAACCCATATTAACCCAATACCCACAAATCATTAATCAAAAGCTTTGGTCCCAAAACCTCTTTCTCAAGAAAGCTAAGAACTCAAAATTAGAATTGCATTTGCAACTACAATTCATAAATTAAAATTCAGCTAATGATTAAACCCACATTAAAATAGCAATTTCATCATCAAACAACAACACCCATACGATAATTAGACAAATAAGCACATAATCATACCCCAAGAATTGGGATTTTAGCTACGCATCATAAAAACAGAGAAACGGTTACCAAATCCATTAGCCATGATCTTGGTAAGAGTTTCCAAGCCTTTACAATGATTTCCAAGAATGAAATTCAAAGACCCATTTTCCAAATCCTCCAAAATTATACAATTCGAACTCAAAAATCAGGAGAAAAACTCTAAGTTTAGAATAGGAATTGTAGTATATGGGAGTGAACTCCTCAAAATTACATTTAAAATCCAATTTATAGTTTACTAAAATTAAGCCTGAAAGTCCACTCGGTGGATTAAGCCGCTTCTCACCAAACCGATTTGCGATCCGCTGAGTGTCCACTTCCATCACCATTTTGCGTTGGCCTTCAGCACCTCAGGTCCTGTAACTTTGGGCGATCCAATTTGTTGTCGCAGAACCGATCGGCGATCTGCCAACTGTCCATTTCTGTCGCCAACTTGGTTCTTCCCCAAGGCTGGCATGCTGGAACTTTGGGCGAGCTAAAGAGCCACTCGGCAATGCGTCGAGTGGTCTTGGCGATCTCCAGGATTGCTTTTTTTTCACTTCTTCAGCTTTTTAGTTCCTTTTAGTCTGGTTATGTCCCTGCCTTGCTCTTTAGCCTTCATAAATGAAAATCAACACTTTAACATCAATTTAGAGCATAGAATAGGCATTTGAGGACACTAATACTATCAAAACAAAGCCCTAAATGAGTCCAAATCTCAAACTCATCAACACCCCCAACTTAAACTTTTGCTTGTCCTCAAGTAAAACTCAAGATCAGCAGTTCAATAAGGATGTCTACAAATAGTGATGCATAAGACTCAAAATAAATGCACACAACAAGGTTCAAATTATCATACAATGATCAATTGTGCACTCAAAGTTTCAAATCGTGACTCACCATCATCAAGAGTACCCAAGCTCAAAATGCTTGCTTCAAATGCAAGTTCAAGCTCAACAAAGGTATTCGAATGCCCTCACAACAAAGATGATTCCATATTCACACAAAATTTCTCAACAATTTAAGGTTCCAAAATCACATACAACTCTCACACTCACAAAGATGAACACATGCACGACTTCATCCATAAGCTTGCCCTTATTTTCCAGTCAACATCAGTTTCAGCTCACTCAAGATCACCAAGGTCTTTTCGAGGATTGTAACGGGGTTGAGTGTAAAGGTATGGTCATTTAGGCTTAGTAGTTTTTACCTTCATGAAGTATGGCCTAAACATCACTTTCCTCCTTTTCTATAACATTGCAAACATGTTCATAACCCACCCCATTATTCAACTTCATATGAACCACCGGATACCCCATTTCTATTGCAAGTTTCACTACTTTATTTAACAACTTTTTCGTTCTTTTTCTTTTCCTTCTTCTTTTTCATTCTTTTTTCTCTTTATTCTTTTTTTTGCATGGAGGGGTTCCATCTTATGCACACCAAGTTGCTCCTCATCAATCTAAGCCTCGGAATCATCAGAAGCAACATCAGCCCTACTCTCATCTCTGGTAGTAGCCAGAGGCATATCAGAACAAGCTGGAATATTTGTGCTCGGATTATCCGGGATCTCCACAGTACCAAATAGTGAGGTTAAATCCATAGACTTAAGTTGGTCCACATCCTTTCTCAGTCCAATAATATCGTCATTCAAGGTCGTCACCTCCTCAGTAGCTCGCTGGCCTCTCTCACATGCCCCAACTCTTGCCGTAAGGGCATTAATAGAAGCCTGGAGAGGCGTCAATGCAGAAGTGATAACTCTCTCAATCATCCAAGGAACCGCGGCCTCTAGTCGGGAAGCACGCACATCAGTAGAATGGGCTAGGTGCCCCATCTTAAGAAGCATGGTCTGGGTGATTGGAGCCCGAGAAATAGAAGTACCAGCAGCAGATCTAGGGGATGGGGGAGCAGCAGAAAAACCAGGAGTGTATGAAGGAGTAGAGCTAGATGTACCTGAAGGCCCAATTTCCGGAGTAGGCACGACTGCCTCTATAGGTAGTGTATCGATGTCAACCTCCGAGGATGTGTCCACCGGAGCTGCTCTCTTTCTATCAGCCTTGTCCTGTGTGTACTCAGCCTCTATACATCGGATGTCAGTAGAGGACGAGGGTGTGATCTCAATATCCCTTTTCTCATCTTGAGGAACATCGGCCCGGCGACATAAGTCTGTGATCAATACCGAGAATGGAAGCGATGTATGTGTTTGTTTGGCCCTCATGGCCATCTCTTGCTTAATGATCAACCCCAAATTAAGCCATTTTATTGCGATGATACTCCCAAGGCAGGCCCACTTTGGGTGGCGGAGGATAGACTAGTTCTGAGACGGCATGATCATGCTGATGATGAACCCAAACCAGTATCGAGCAACTACATTTAAGTCCTTCTTCTCTATAGGCGCTCCGGCCTCAATCCACCTCGGGGTAGAAATCAGGGGTCTAGCCAACCCTTTAGGTCATCCAGAGTCTTAGTATTGATCATACTTTAGTACTCATGCTCAAAATCTGTAGCCCTCTCAAACACAGTGTTGATATCATCGATGTTGCATCTAACTTTCCTCCCCAGACCATCACGAAGTCCACCGGCTTGAAGGCACTAGCCTTCTTCTTTCTTTTAGGTACCAGGTCACTATAGGCAGCATAGAACTCTCGGACCCATGTAGGAATGTATGGGCCATGGGGATTGGTGAAGACCTCAAACCTGTGGAACCTGAGGGTGTCCTACAAATCTAGATGCTTGTCTACTACTCCATCTGTGGACAATCTATTTTCCTCCAATATTGTCCTCAATCCCTCGGCCTTTAACCGATTGAGTGATTGGGGAGGAGGACCATGTACTGGCGGTGCCGGAACCAACGTCTGTGCCGAAGGAGGCACTGAAGCTGAAGTTGGGGGGATCGGCTTTGGAATCCTAGATGGATCATGGCAAGCTTTGGAGTGTAACTCCGTTTCTCGGGCCTGTAGTAACTGGTCGTCCTAAGGCTCAAAGAATCAAACCACATCTTTATTTGATGTAATGTATCAATGATATCAACCATACACATTCTATACTTTGTGAATAGTTATTATCTCAACATGATTTGAAGAAGTAGCGACAGTGGACTGCTTTGTAGATCGCTATGATATAGCAGTACCTTCGTATGTAAACAGATAGCCTGTTTGAGATTGAGCTTTATGTGGGTTAGATAAATAACCTGCATGTGCATGAGCAACAAGATCTGCACTATCTTTGTTAGTATAAAATAGATCTATGTCACTAGTCCCATTTAGATATCGCAATATATGTTTAATTTTGTTCAAATGTCTTCATGTAGGGGAAGAACTATATCTTGCTAACAGATTACAGAAAATGTTATTTCAGGCCTCGTAGCATTAGCAAGATACATAAGTGAACCAATTGCACTAAGATAAGGTACTTCAGGACCAAGAGGTTCCTCATTCTCTTCTTGAGGTCAGAACGGATCTCTACTCACTCCAAGTGATTGATAGATCATTGGAGTACTTAATGGATGTACTTTGTCCATGTAAAATCGTTTCAAGATTTTCTTAGTATAGGCAGATTGATGGATGAAGACCCCGTCTGTTTAATGTTCAATTTACAAACCAAGACAAAGTTTTGTCTTTTCAAGGTCCTTCATCTCAGTTTTTTTCTTTATATATTCAATTGCCTTTTGGACCTCTTCCGGAGTTCCAATGAGATTAATGTCATTAACATAAACGGCAAGAATAACAAACTTTAATATTGTTTTCTTGATAGAAATACAAGGATAAATTGCATCATTTATATAATCTTCTTTTATCAAGTACTCATTGAGGCGATTATACCACATGCCCCCTGATTATTTTAAGCCGTATAATGACTTTTGTAATCTGATTGAGCACATTTCCTGAGATTTTGAACTATATGCTTCATGCATTTTAAGTCATTCCAGAATTTTCATATAAATTTCATTATCAAGTGAATCGTAAAGATAAGTTGTAACCACATCCATTAGATGTATATCAAGACTTTCATGTACAGCTAAACCTGAGAGATATCGAATATTTATTGCATCCATAACCGATGATTATGTTTCTTCATAGTTGACATCGGGTCTTTGAGTGAATCCTTGTGTAACAATGTGTGCCTTGTATCTTACAATATTATTTCTCTCATTTCTTTTTCATACAAAGACCCATTTATAGAAAACTGATTTAACATCATTAGGCGTTTGGATTATTGGTCCAAAAACCTCACGTTTAGCAAGTAAATCCAATTCTGATTGAATTGACTCTTCCCATTTCAGCCAATCAGATCTTCGTCGACATTCTTTGACAGACAGAGGTTCAAGATCCTCACTGTCTTGCATAATGTTGAGTGCAATGTTATAAGCAAAAACATTATCCACCATAATTTTTTATCGATTCAACTTTATCCTATTATCCAAAAAACATATTGATAGTTCTTCATTCACTTGAGACTCGGGGTCATTGATTTCTTCAGAAATATCATGATTAATCAGATCTTGATCTCTTCGTGGGATTCTTTTATAGTCATTTTTCATACTTCTTTTTCTAGAATTTTTATCCTTTGAACCCAATGGTCTTCCACGCTTCAAGCGTGTATGAGATTCAGAAGTTATGACAATATAAGATGGTCATGTTGGAACATCAATTCGGATAGGCACATTTTCTACGGGGATATGCGACTTAGTTAACCTTTTCAAATTAGTAAATGCGTCTGGCATTTGATTTGTTATATTCTGCATTTGGATGATCTTCTTGAACTCTTGTTCATACATAGGGTATCATGGATCAAAATGAGATAGTGATGAAACTTTCCATGCAATTTAAATTTTAAGTTCCTTTTTTCTCCTACCCAAATTGCGGAAAAGTTGTTTAATCGAATCGGCAATCTACAAATCTTACAGTGAATAAATCTCCCGTCAATGGCTCAAGATAGAGAATTAGGAAGGGTGAATCAAACCCAACATATATGCCTAACTTTATTTGGGGGACCATTTTACTGCGCTGAGGTGGTGCTATTGGCACATAGACAACACATCCAAAAATCCGTAGATGAGCAATATTTGGTTCATGACCAAAAACCAATTGTGACGGAGAGTATTTATTATAATGAGACAGTCTAACACAAACAAGAGATGATGCATGTAAGATAGCATGACCCCCAAACGGTAGTGGGAAACTTAGTTTTCATAAGTAGAGGTTTTGCTATCAATTGTAAGCGCTTAATAAATGACACCGCAAGGCGAATAGCCTTAATGGGATAATCTGAAAATTGTGCTATTAATCGCATCATTTGTGCCAATAATTTTGCAAATGCCAGGTTGCGAGACGATAAGAGGCACACATGAGATCATCTTGAAGATACATCTATTAGGACCATAAAATATCTAAAAAACCCACTAGATGGGTGAATAGGTCCACAGATATCCCTATGTATACGTTCTAAAAATTGAGGGGATTCAATGTTAACCTTCATTGGTGATGGCCTAGTAATCAATTTGCCTTGACAACAAGCAGCACATGAAAACTCATCACTCATAAGAATTTTCAGGTTCTTTAAAGGATGTGCATTTGAATTTTCAATTATTAACCTCATCATTATTGATCCAGGATGACCTATTCGGTCATGCCATAACACAAGCGTATTTAAATCAATAAACTTCTGATTTATGATTGAATGTGCTTCGATTGATAATATAGGTCAGAAGATAGGGTTGGTAATTTCTCCAAAATACATTTGTGGCTTGAGACATTCTTGGTTATACCAAGGTATTCAATATTCATTTCATTTAGTGTCTCAATATGATATCCATTCCGGCGGATATCTGTGAAACTTAAGAAGTTTCTTGGAGATTTAGAAGAGAATAACGTATCTTCTATAACAAGTTTTTTCCCCTTCGGTAGAAATATATAGCTCTTCCAGAGCCTTTAATCAATTTTGAATTACGAGAAATTGTAGTAACATTTGCTTTTCTTCTAAGCAGTAAGAAAAGTATTTCTCATCTATAAATATGGCATGTGTTGTTCCACTGTCAACCACACAAATATATACATGATTGACTATTGATCCAAATGAAATTTGGGCATATCCATATTTTCTTCAATGAAAAAATATAAACAAAGTAAAATATTACAATTTAAACATGGCTATCATACACACATTATTTGTTTACAGGGATTAGAAAAACATAAACATACCAACTAGTACAAACAAACAGAAAAGAAATTATCTAGATTATTGCGAGCTCATCACTGATCATTGTTCCTTTAGGGAATACAAAGAAATCAGCTACATATAGATGCATAGGCTCAACATTATCTTCAGAGATGAAATTTTCTTATGCATTATTGTCCATCTTAGGTATGGGCTCAACATTATCTTAAGAGATAAAGTTTTCTTTTGGATTATTATCACCCTTTTTAAGGATGCCTGATAGAGCTAAACCGGACGCTTAGATGATCGACAGGTACGTGACCAGTGTCCCGTTCCTCCACATCTATGACATACACTTTCTTAATGTTTCTTTTGCATCACTTCTTATTTTTCACCCTTCCTTTTATACTATTGGTAATTTTTTGGTGCAAGACGACTATCATGATTATAATTTATTTTACAACCTTGTGCATGACAATGACCACAGCCACGATCGAAGCCACAACTTATTTCTCGTTGGTGATAATTTGTCTGATTCACTTTAGGGAGTGGCATAGAACCTATTGGCCGACTTTCATGATTTTTCATCAACGGATCGTTATGTTGTTCAACAATAAGAAGATGTGAAAGTAATTCAGAATATTTTTTAAAACCCATTTCTCGATATTGCTGTTGTAGGAGCATATTCCCGGGAGGAAACATGGAACATGTTTTCTCGAGCATATTCGCGGGGGGAAACATGGAACATGTTTTCTCAAGCTTAGTATATTCAGTGACATCCTCTCCGCATAAATTTAACTGTGATATAATTCTATACATAGAAGAATTATATTCAATTATAATTTTAAAGTCTAGTAACCACAAATTGAACCAATCATGACGCGCCTGTGGAAGAATGACCAACTTCAGGTGGTCATATCTATCTTTCAAATTATTTCACAGTACAAGAAGGTCTTTAATAGTGAGGTATTGTATTTTCAACCCCTCGTCAAGATGGTTCTGGAGAAATATCATAGCTTTGGCACGATCTTTGTTGGATACCTGGTTATCATTTTTATGGTGTTTACCAGACCCATCACATCCAGGTGAATTTCAGCGTCTAGTATCCATGATGAGTATGCTTTACCCGATATATCCCAGGCAACAAATTAAAGTTTAGAAATATTAGACATTTTTAGAAAAATAAAATTCTTACCCTTTTTACTTATTTATAGTAGCTCGAGTTGGTGGAGTCTCGTGCTAATAACATGCTATTTAATAAAAAGTGATTAACTAAGCTTTATAATAAGAAAGACGGCAGAGAAACTGTATATATTACTTCACT
Source organism: Solanum piurae (assembly GCA_029582685.1). Classification (NCBI taxonomy): domain Eukaryota; kingdom Viridiplantae; phylum Streptophyta; class Magnoliopsida; order Solanales; family Solanaceae; genus Solanum; species Solanum piurae. The sequence goes on from JAJOOO010080648.1 coordinate 28,234, forward strand.
TCTTGATTGTCTTTCGTGATGAAGTAAATAGGCCCTTTTATAGCCCATATGAATGTGGCAAACAATGGCATACACAAGTCATCCATTTACTTTGCACAAGTTTATGTACTAAGACCACACACTTAATTGGCAACTCCATACACTATACACACGCTTGACATCCACAATTTCCATAACAAGTAGTTCTTATTGCTTTAGTTTGATCATCTTTGATATCCATTAGAACATGGTCAAGTAAATTTTCTAGAACGTCAACTATCATTTTGCCTTTGGCACAATTAGGCAATTTATTTTATTAATCATGACCATATCAAGATGTAGAGGAGTACCTACTACATTTTTACTGAAAATAAAACTTTTTTCACAAAGTAGGTTGGCAATAGATTTGGATAAGAGATTCATCCCATGACTCTCGATGATACTTCCTTTATATTGAACTTGAAATCATAAATAAGTGGCTTCATTAGGTATGAACTGCCACTCTTCAAGTTGATATAGTATGCAACCTTGCAAATGAAATTAATAAATTTCTCCTTGAGTGATAACTTAATCAAGATATGCTAATTACAAAATAAGTAAATTTGTCAATCTCTCTTAATGTTGCATTGTGTTGGTATCATTGGTCGAAATTCCTTATACTCCGACCATTCATACAAAACCTTTTCAAGGTCAACATGTTATAAATTTTCGATGATGTTCATTCTTTCTTCTTTGGCTTCTGTTCATTTTATATATGATTCCTTGTAACAATTTTATAGGCTTCACAGGAATGAGGGGTGCAGTTGTTGTTAATTTTGCATGACATCATTCAACATAAGTCATTGTGATATTATTTTTTCAATGTTGTGGTATTATTTGAGATGACACAATGGGGGTTGGCTAGCATAGTAGTACTGGCTAGTAATCGTGGTGACCTCGACAAATAAAATTTAGACTTGTGTGAGGTTAGGGTTTGAATTTGCATAAAGAGAAAAAATGGACCGTTTACTTTCTTTGGTTAATTAACCACAGAATAATTTGGGAATAATCATTTCATATTGTATTGTGAGTTTTAAACTTCAGTCGAAACAATTTTCGAAGTGATTTTTGATAGTCATTATGTGGAGGGATTAAAAATTTAAATATTTATCAAACAATCTAGCAAATTTTAGTGGTTTTATGCGCATTTGGATTGAGAATTGAGGATTTTGAAAAAAAATATGAAAACAAAAATTTGAGATTTGAAGGTCGAGTTTTTGTTAAATTTTGATGAAATTTGAGATTTAGAACATAGAACTATGGGTAATCTGATTTTTGGAAGGAAATTTTGATTTTGACCTCGAAGCTCAGGGTTGACTTTTGACCAAATTATTTTTATGTAAATATGGATATCAATAAACTCATATACTAATGTCAAATACGTATTTGATAAATCGGAGTGTTCAGAGGCTCAAAGGAAGGAAAAAACATTTTTGTGATTTGCAATGATTCAGATTGAGGTAAGTTAAACTTTATAGAGTTTGATTGAGGGATATTTTCATAATTTAAAATACTAAGGGTTCCAATGGTTTAATAGATTAATCTCGTACGATCAAAGCAATGAATAGAAAAGTTAAATACACAATATGAAGGGGGTGGTGACCTTAATTCTTGTTAATTGTAGAAAGTTATATAGTCCAAAGAGCAATCTATTAGGTGAATAAATGTTGTTAATTGTTATACTTGCTTTAAAAGCTCAAAAGTTAAAATTGAAAAATACAAAACATACAAAAATTGACGTAAACTTCATTTCCAATTCAAGCTTATTTTGGTTAGATTTGAATTGTAATTTCTTCAAGCCGATAATAGAAAATCCAAACGAAATTCTTTGATCAAATTCTAATAACACAAATGTCCAATCTTAGTTTCTACCCCATTTAAATTTCTAGAGAAAAAAATGTGATGCTCCCATGTTTCTCCGTTTAAATGTTCCCTATTGTGTCTCATTAAGTAAGGATGGGTATCGGTCGGTTTAATTCAGTTTTGAAGTTTATCAGTTCAACTTTTGTAGACATACTAAATTGTTATAGAATCATTATGATGTTAAATTATCCATTGTCGGTTTGTAGACATGATAAACAGTTATAGAATTATTAAGATATTGACATATCTGTTATTGATCAGTATCGATTTGGTTATCAACTTAACTATTAAGATTCAACATCAAAAAAATAATTATTAAAGATTAGTTAGAAATTAAACAAGGTGACAAATCAAATAAGCTATGCACATGAGTTGACAAATTGCATTTTTCGCAAAAGCAAACACTAATACATTGTAGAATAATTGAGAGTTTGAGACAACCAGCTATAAAAGTGTGAAACTAAACCCTAAGTCAAATGTTGGGAAAGGCAAGGCACTAACAAAAAATGTCCAACAGGATAACATCGGAATAATACCCAAGTCTAAACTTTCCCTTTCAATTTAAACCAAGAGAAGACAAATTAAATCAAGAAATACGAAGAATGGACAACAAGTATATCAACCAAACAAAAACAACAAGACAAGAATAAACCAATCACACAAGACACAAAGATTTACATGGAGAACCCTTCGATGCGAAGAGTAAAAAACCACGGGACTAAAAGCTCCACTATAAACACCAAGAGTTACATATTGATCTTCAAAGTTGGCCATAAAACAAGTATCAAACAACGAGCAACAATAAAGCAAAATTGCACCAAAACTAGAGAACAAAGGGAGAGAATTCACCCAAAATTGAGCTACTCTTGATGCCCCAAAATCATAATCTATAGACAACTAAATGTGATATCCACCATTGAATTTCAAGAACCAAATTGTAACACCTCAGATCTCATAAGGGAGAAAATCCTAGTTTTTCAGAAAATGGGTGCCAGTACCAATGAAACCACCCACGGACCGTAGGTGGGTCCCATCGTTTGAAGGCCTAGAGAACTAGTCTCTGAATCCATCGACGGTCGACAAGGATGGTCTGTGGTCTAACCAAAGGACCGTAGGTCGGATCATCGATGGAGACCGGCAGTTATTTGGAAAGAAGGAGTTTATAGGGCAACTTCAAACGGTTATATCTTTTAGCACAAAATGAATAAGGTGGCCCACGACCTATCAAATTAAAGATAATTGAATCCTCTTTCCAACGCCATCGAGTTTCCTATATTCCAAGATTGGAGTAATAAGTTATACTTGTTTTAGTGAAGCCCTGAAGGACAGACCACGAACCATCATCCAGTTGAGGGGTAGTGGTTCAAACGACGGACCATCAGTCCCCTCGTGAGTGGCCTTCACCAGCTTTTAAGTCAGGGTTGTTTTGGTCATTTTCCCTATATATTAGGCACTTAAACTACGTCATTTGATGCATAAACTACCTCGTATTACTTAGTTTAAGACTAATAACCTAGTCAGATATACCCAGAACCCTCATTCTCTAAAAATCATCCAAAATAGAATGAAAAGAAGAGAAAGAGTCGCCAGTTTTTTACAGGAACAAGCATCAGTGTTCTTCAAAGTTCATCCCCGAAATCCGAATGATTTCTCTGTAGATTTCATCACCAGGTATGTGTGATTTCACTAGTGGATTCCTTTCATCCACTAGGTACCTAGAATTTAGTTAGTTCATTGATTCCACATAACTAGTTTAAACCTAGGGGTTGTAAAATATTGGGAATTGCGGTCATTTCAGCTGCTAGAGTATCCATAGTCTAAATAACATGTTTTCTGGAAATGTTGCTTAATTCCTTAAATAGAACTCAGAACCCTAGTTTGTGTAAATTATCTTAGTTCATGAATTATACTTGCTAGGTTAGTTAAACAGAAAATCATGCTCTAGATTTCGAATCTTACATTCTTAGTATATAAATGTTGCATTCTCAGTTAGCATGTCAGTATTTTGACTATTTAGTGTTTAGTGCATTTTAGCTTCATATGTATTCAGTTGGGAGTAAACTTAGCACTGAGTGGACTAGGGTTCAGCGTACCCTCATGGTCCCAGAACTATGGGCCCATGTAGGATTATAAGACCCATATGTCGGGCATCAGATTTAGTGATCACGCCAGAGACATGCCTCTATACCCCTGGCAAGGTATATTAGGTCCTCTCGATGGGGCATATACATCAGACTCCACATTTAGCTCTCGTGGTTTATGTCGGTTAATAGTAGCTCCCACAGTCAGACTCTTATTGCATTGACCAGGTTTTCAATAGTTACTTCAGTATATTCAGTATGTTATCTTCATGATTAGTACGTCGTCATTGCATTCATTTCAGTTTTCAGTTATACTTCAATATCTATATCATTGTTCATATTATATCATTGCTCAGTTATGCATTGTTCATCTTATATATTTTGTTCAGCTTAGCATATCTATATCCTGCATGCTCAGTACATTCCAAGTACTAACGCATACTTTGCGCTACATCCTTTCATGATGAAGGTTCATGCACTTAGCATCCAGATCACACTTAGATCGATTCTCGATTTGACTTCATCAGCTTGAGTAGTGAGTTCTCATACTTCAAGGACAATAGACATACTTTACATTTTAGTCCTTACTTTTAGTTTTCAGTTTTGTTAGAGTTAGCTGGGGGCATTTCCCAGTAACTCAACTCAGTTAGAGGCTTTTCAGACATAGTAGTACATCCATCTTGAGTTGTTAAGTGGTTGTTTCAATATCACTAAACTCTTATGGTTTAATATATATTGAGACTAGTTGGGTTTTTACCCATTTCAGATATCCACTATATTTAGCTTCCGCATAGTACATGTTTTACTTAGTTATTCTCAGTATGTTTGATATATGCCAGACTCATATTCGACTTCAGCAGCTTCAGTGGTGAGTCCTCATACTTCGAGGACAATAGATATGTTTCACATTTTAGTCCTTACTTTTAATTTTCAGTTTTGTTATAGTTAGTTGGGGCATGTCCCAGCAACTCGACTCAGTTAGAGGCTTTTCAAACATAGTAGTAGATACAGCTTGAGTTGTTAAGTGGTTGTTTCAGTTATCACTAAACTCTTATGGTTTCATATATATATTCAGACTAGTTGGGGTTTTCCCCATTTTAGATATACACTGTGTTTAGCTTCCGTATAGTAAATGTTTTACTTAGTTTTTCTCCGTTACTTGATATATGCCAGACTCTGGGCTAGCTTAGGGTCACTCGTGATCCTAGGTCTCGTGTTACATCTAGGGGATAGCCACGGGGCGTGACAAACTTGGTATCAAAGTATTAGGTTCAAAAGTCCTAGGGTGTCTGAGAGCCGCACTAAGTAGAGTATCTTTCTTGGGTGTGAAGTGTGTCACATCTATAAGGGGGAGGCTACAAAGTGTTTTAAGAAAAAATTCACTTCTTTTTTTATTCTTATCGAGTGTGAGGTGTGATTCACTTTTCCTTTTTAATCCATTGTTGTACGTTTTAGATCATGCCTCTTTGTAGAGCTAATGCACGGAACGATAATGCCCGCAATGCTAATATAGTTCCTCCAGTCCCAAATTATGAGGTTACGAATGCAGAGTTCCGCAATGCAATCCAGCTATTGGCTTAGACTGTAGCCAACCAAAATAATCAGTAGGCCCTAGTTCCTACAAACAGTACTGGTGGATCAGCTGTAGGTAGGGTTCAAGACTTTGTTTGTATGAATCCACCAGAATTTCTAGGGTCAAAGGTTGGTGAGGACCCATAGAACTTCATTGATGAGCTTAAGAAGATTATTAGAGTAATGCAGGTGACTAGTATTGAGAGTAGTGAGTTAGAATCCTATCAACTCAAGGATGTGGCTCATATCTGGTTTACGCATTGGAAGGAAAACAAGGGTGAGAATGCAGCTCATGTGACTTGGGATTGTTTTACTTGACCCTTTCTGGACAGATTCTTCTCGAGAGAGTTAAGGGTGGCTAAGGCCCAGGAGTTTATGAACTTGAAACAGGGTTCAATGTCAGTCCAAGAATGCGGGCTAAAGTTTACTCAGCTATCCAAGTATGCTCCACATATGATTGTTGACTCGAGGGAACAAATGAGCAAGTTCTTGTTTGGAGTATTTGACCTAGTCAAGACCAAGTGCGGGAATGCTATGTTATTAGAAGACATGGATATCTCAGGATAATGACTGATGCTCAGCAGGTTGAGGGAGATAATCTTAAAGAAATGGCTAAGGATAACAAAAAGTCTAGAACAGGGAATTATGAATACTCTCAACAAAGGTCGGGCAGTGGAAATCGCTTACAGTTTCAGCAAAGGTCTACAGCCACACCACCTTCATCAGCTAGCACTCTGTACCTAGGTTTTTACATGATCAAAAAGTTAGGGCATTAAGCTCTAAGTCATAATAGAGTGCTTCTAGTAACCGAACTTTTCCAACTTGTCCAAAGTGTGGTAAGAATCGTCCAGGAGAGTGTCTTGTAGGTAGAGATGGGTTTTTTTGGTGTGGCCAGTCTGGTCATAGGTTGAAGGATTGCCCTTCTACCATGAAAGGACAAGGAGGCAACAAGGCTCAGTCTACTACTTCAGCAGCGCCAGTAAGTCGCCACACTCAGCAGGGTGCCTCATCTGGTACAGGTGGCGGTCACTGCCAGAACAGGTTGTATGCTCTCCAGGATCAGCAGGACCATCAAGATACCTCTGATGTTGTCACTAGTAGGTTACGAGTATTTCATTTAGAGGTTTAAGCATTGTTAGATCTAGGAGCTACACTGTCTTTTATAACTTCTTATATAGCAGTAAACTTCAGTGTCAGTCCAGAAACTCTGTTAGACCCCTTCTCAGTCTCTACTCGAGTTGGTGACCCAATTATAGCTAGTTTGGTATACAATTACTTTGGAAACCCGGACTCTACTACGACAGAGCTTCCATCTCACTATCAATATCCACTCGGTGCTAAGCATAAATTTCCACGGAATAGTCATTTCTTACTTGAATTCATTACTCATGAAAAGGTGCCCTTGGACAACGAATTCAAGCTAGTTTCATTAAGATAGCTCCTAGTCTTTAATTCAATTAGGTGAGAAAGTCTTTCAACCTAAGAATCCTTTCTATGTGAGAAAACCTTTCACATCATGATAGTATGTGTTATAGTTAGAATATCCTTTCACAACACAACATCATATTTGGTACTTTACTCTCAAAGCACCCTTAAAACATTTGCATAGATTTCATAAACAATGCATAAGTCCCTAATTTACCTCTTGAGGTCAAAACCCACTTTCAATCATAAACTCTTAGAAAACATGGGTTATATATGGATTTCATCATAAATACATGTGAAGCTCGTAATACATGCTCAATTTCATAAAACTCTTCCTCGAAGATCAAAATCCCACATCATATGATTCATAGCTTGAAAACATAGGGATTACATAGATTCATGGGAAAATCATCATAAAATCATCATATTTCATCAATTCATGCATAAGAGATCATAATTAAACCAATATAATCAACAATTAAAAGAACTCATGATAATTGAAGAAAACCCTAACTCAATTGGAGAATTCTACCATTTGAAATAGAGAGATTTAGGAACTACATGGATGAAAGGAATCCATGGATGAAAACTATCATACCTTGAGTCCAAATGCTAGTCTTCAATGGAGGAATTGGAACCTTAGCTTGAAACCCTAGGTTAATCCTTCTTCTTCTTCAAGTTTCTAGAGAGAATATTTTGGAGAGGAATTTGGAATTCTTTTGTGAAATTGGAAAAATAAAGTAAATGGGTTGATTTGGGGGTTAAAAAGGATTATATAGGGGTCCTAAACATAGGCAAAATGATATAGTATAGGAACTAATTAATTAGGAAAAGACCCAGCTGCCCTTAAAAATAACTGACAGGTGACCATCCACAGACCCCAGGTGACGGACAGTGGTCTGACCCACGGCCCATCCTGGTAGATCATTGTTTTCACGACCCAAGCCTAGGGCCTAGACGTGACATGGCGAATGAGGAACCCGAAGGAACCCCAAACAAGCCTCTCAAACTTGTCAACACACTGCATCGGTCGCGGAAGTACATTCAACATTAATTAACGGGAAATAGGGACTAAGGGCAAACCATTTCAAAATGACATCATAGAACAAGAGCCAAGCTCATTTACAAAATACTTGTCCAACGCACACCTCTACATACATAGATAGGACGGGGACATGACATACTACAGGCTCCCCTCATAGTCAAAATACAATTGCAAGCTAAAGTCTCAAAACATAGGAGTAGGAAACATAACA
>JAJOOO010080650.1:0-22145 GCA_029582685.1 Solanum piurae
TATTTGAATCATGATTTCTAGTTTATTAGCACACTGGAAACAGGGAGAAAACTTCTATACTATGCCATCCTAATGTTGAAACCGGTAGGCAAGGAAAGTCGTTTAGAGGAGTAAACAAAGTTGAGACGCTGATAAGAAGAAAGTATCCGCAAAGTACGATGCTAGTAGTGACAAGAAAACATGATAAACAAATAATCTAGTTCATAATAATCTAATATGAATTTAATCAATTATGAATATGATAGGAAGGAATAATTGAAAATAAAAAACCTGCATAACAAAGAACATGACTACATATATACATGAGGAAATGATAAAAAACTATGAAACTTTAATCCTATATATACTTAAAGGTATAGAGATAATTTAATTAAGAAGAATCACATGGGAAAAAATATTTAATAATGAATTAGAAGATATACTAAACCAAGAATGGTATGAAATAGACCTACATGATTTAGACCTCGAAAGAATAGAATGGTACGATTTAAAAATAAATTCAGATTAAAATGAATTATGAATATTTATAATATTGGATAAAATCTATGGAAGATATAAAACTATTAGAACAATTAATAGAAAATATTTTACATATGTACCGAAGAACCCAAGATATGTCATATCTAGAATACATCATAAATAATATAAAAGAAATATCAAGGTTAAAACCCTTAGCTAAAGAATATTATAACAAAACTTTTAGCCAGACCTAAGATGAATTCTGCAAACCCTTCCGGAGGTGATGGAACTACGAAATTCCAGTCTGACATTAGGATCTCCGGATGTTGACTAAAGTCAACTATTTCCCCTCCCCATTCTATTCCTTCTTCATTAAACAACCTCATATTCTTCATGTCATCTATGTTTGTCCTTAAGGCGAATCTGATCGGGATAGTCTAATAGACATATTCATCAAACAAGCATGATCGTTAGATTTTAAGGAAAATAATTAGTCCATAATGGAATGAAAAATCTAGCAAATGTGAAAATAAAATGTACTAATTATTGAACTTTACTATAGAAGTAGTGTGTAATTTTTTTTATAACAATTTCAAAGTACGGAAGTCACCATGTAAGTTCACAGAGTTGTGTCGACTGCTATTCTTTGGACAAACTTCTTCACTTTTGCTATTAGCTTCTCCGACCTCCTGGTCTGCAACAAACTAGAGAGAAGTATAACAACTACTATGATATGGTTCCTAGCTAGAGAAATGTTATGGAATATTTAAGACCACAAGTTTTTAAAGTTTTATGGACACATATATTGTTGTCATGACATGTTTATATTCATTAGTATTAACAGTAAGCTTCATTTCATTTTTAAACTATATGCATCTATAAAAAGTTTTATCACATTAATTGAAACATTGGAGTTGCTTCTTGTATTTAGGATAAATTGAGGATCTTAATTACTTATATGTTTTACTCGCGTTGATCTTACTACACTAAAAAAAACTGTTAAATAGTTTTAAAAGTCTAACAAGCTTTTGGTTTTACCGGTACCAATGTTGGGTTGTTGCTCGTGCTCCTTAGAGCTTTCACTTATTTCTTGAAATAGATATCCAAGTGCAATGTAAGACTACTAAATGGATTCACTTAATAGCTAATAAAGTATTTTAGATGTTTACTTACTTTGAGACACTTCTTGCTCAATTACATTAGCATTAATTTGAAAGTTAACTGGAATATATTCCTCTTTCTCCTCGATAACATAACATAAGTTTGGAGGTTCACTGGAATATCATCGTATTCAATTTGTTGATCTACTTGATATTAATTTTTTGTTGTACTCTGATCACATATAGTGACATCAAAATGAGCACGAGCGTTGTATCTGAAGATCAAAAAGTTCTTGATGCTTATTGAGTAATAGTCACAAAATTCCTTCCATCCTTTCGTCAGCCAAATTTGACCTTGAGTAACTTGACTAATTAGTTCTACAGGTACAAGCTACCCCCTATTAACACATCCATATATTTGGTTTATCAAATGTTGAATTCTCCGAATGTCTATATATCCTTGGGCATGAAAGGAATATTTTTGTTCGAGTGAATGAAATTTTATCTTCTTACATGATTTTGAGAATTTTTCATTAAACTAGATCCATATATACATAATTATTTAAAAGTGTATAGTAATTGTTGGATATAAATAAACAGTTATAAGGATGGAAATTACATTAGCAATAAAATAAAATTGGGATTCCATGAGAAAATCCAAGATTAAAAGGAGATATTAAAAGGGAAGATGTAAAAAGTACTTACGAGATGGCAGAATTCATCTGAGGAAGAAATGACTTGGAAGAACTTAGGGTGAGGATTGTTAGGATAAGAATTCCAAAATGAATAGTCATGTAACCTGTTTACCATGACCGCAATTGAGCAATGGATGGGAATTTTTTGATGAATAATTTTTTTAGGACTATATGATGTGTGCACTCACGATGACTGTGTGATGTTTGACTCACGAGGACTATGTGATGTGTGAATAACGAGGACTATGATATACGTGACTCACGAGGACTATGTGTTGTGTGACTCACAAGGACTATGTCATGAGTGTGATTTACGAGGCAAAGAAAAATACATGACTAGTGTTTGACCAGATTTTCAATCAGATTTTGAAAATCCGTGTTTAATTATTTTTTTCAAGTTTAAAACCCTGTTTTTTTGGAGAAGTTTCATTTTCACTTACAAAAGTTTAATTTTTTCATGTAAAATGCATATTCAAACACAACTTCATATTCCAAAAAGAAAAAATATATAATTACCCCATTAAAGTAAGACATATTTTTTAAAAGACATTTGAACTTTGCGGGGAACCTATTACCCCACTTAACTACTTTCAACCAAACTTAATATGTCATTTTCATTTAGCTCCTGATGTGTTCTCACATTGCAAGAGCGCGTGAGTAGTTTAAAAAAAGGGCCTCTAACCAATACAAAAAAAGCCATGTGGCATTTCAAATTGTATTCTTTTTAAAAGAAACACATTTTCCCCAAATCAATTCAAACACAATTAACACCATTGAAGCTTGTTGGGGTGTCTATGGCCGAGTTAGCACTATAGTATTTCTCGAACTTCGATTCAATGTCACAAGACGAGTACTCTGTTAAGTCATCCCCAATTACGATGGTACCATTTATCATTCCAACCCCTCCCCCTCCCCATCGCAATTGGGAATGACTTAACGGAGTAATTGTCTTGTGATAGTGAATTGAAGTTTGATAAATACTATAGTGCTGACTCGTCCATGGACACTCCAACAAGCTTCAATGGTGTTAATTGTGTTTGAATTGATTTGGGGAGATGTGTTTTTTTCTTTTAGAAAGAATATAATTTGAAATGCCACGTTACTTTTTTATATTGGTTAGAGGCTATTTTTTAAAATATTCACGCGCTCTTGCAATATGAGAACACAGCAGGAGCTAAATGAAAATGACATATTAAGTTTGGTTGAAAGTAGTTTAGTGGGGTAATAGAATCCCCGCAAAGTTCAAGTGTCTTTTAAGAAACAGGTCTTACTTTAATGGGGTAATTATATATTTTCTCTTATTGGAATAAGATGTTGTGTTTGAATATGTATTTTACATGAAAAAATAAAAAAACTTTTGTAAGTGAAAATCAAACTTCTCCAAAAAACAGGGGGTTGAAACTTGAAATAAAATTAAAGACATATGTTCAAAATCTGATTGAAAATCTTAAAAACACTAGTCATGTGTTAGTATTTTTCTTCATAAGTCACACACATCACATAGTCCTCGTGAGTCACAAAACACATAGTTCTCGTGAGTCACACATCTCATAGTGCTCATGAGTCACACATCACATAGTCCTCGCGAGTCAAACATCACATAGTTATCGTGAGTTCCCGCATCACATAGTCGTATAAAAATCATTCCTAAAAAATTTCCCATCCATTGCTCAACTGTGGTCATGGTAAACAAGTTCCATGACTCTTCCTTTTGGAATTCTTCTCCTACCATTTCTCACCCTAAGTTCTTCCAAGCCGTTTCTTCCTCAGATCAATTATGCCATCTCGTAAGTACTTTTTCCGTCTTCTCTTTTTAATATCTCTTTTTAACCTTGGATTCTCTCACAGATTCCAGTTTTATTTTAATGCAAATGTGATTTCCGTCATTGATGACTGTTGATTTAGAACCAATAATTCCTATATCATTTTAAATAATTACGTATATATCGGTCTAGTTCAATGAAAAAATCTCAAAATCATGTAAGAAGATAAAATTCATTCCCTCAATCAAAAACATTCCATATGTCAAACCTTTCTGGTTTCTCATGTTTTGGACTGAAGAGAGGATTTTAAAGAAATGGTGGAGCAGAATTGGGTGGCTGAGAGTTCAGATGATATTTTTGTACAGCTTAAGAATAAACAAAAGAGGACCAAGACGACATTAGCCAAGTGGAGTAAAGAAAATTTTGGGGATAGTTTTAAAACAACTAGAAATTAGAGAAGATATAGTGAAATTGAAGGAGCAACAATTTCTTGATGATCCATCACCCGCTGACAGAAGTATTCTTCAAATGGCTCATGCAGAGCTGAAGCTTTATTTACACTTAAAGAAGAGTTTTGGAGACAAAAAGCTAGTGTGCAGTGGTTTGAGGAAGGGGACAGAAACACTAAATTCTTCCACAGTCTAGTTAGAGGAAGAAGAAAAAGGCTTTACATGAGGAGAATTATTAAATTTGATAGCTCATGGCCAGAATCAGAAAATGCGATTGCAGAAGAAGGGGTAAATATTTTTACCAAACAATTTACTGCAAGGGTAAATCATGCTAACCTATCTCTATTAATGCATATTAATCATGTCATCTCACAAAAGGAAAATGATATATTGACCAAATTACCTGATGAGGATGAGATTAAGAGGGTAGTATTTGAGTTAAATGCAGAAAACTCTTGTAGACCAAATGGTTTGTCTGGGTGTTTTTATCAGAACTATTGGGACACTGTTGGTTTAGATGTGATAAAAGTAGTTCAGGCTTTCTTCAAAGGAGCTACTTAACCTAAGTATGTTACTCATACTAACTTAGTGCTATTACCTAGAAAGGATTTTTCTCAATCCTTTTCTTATCTTAGACCTATTATCTTGAGTAATTTCCTTAATAAAATCATATCTAGATTGGTGCATGAAAAAATGGAGGTGTTACTTCCTAGATTGATATCCCATAATCAATCTGGATTTGTCAAAGGAAGAAATTTCACTGAATATGTATTGTTGGCTCAAGAAATTATAATTGATATTAGGTTGAGGGGAAAACGTGATAATGTGATTATCAAGCTTGATATGACAAAGGCATATGACAGGGTTGATTGTTGATTTTTATTAAAGTAATGGAAAAAATGGGTTATAATTCTATGATGTTTGACATGATTTGGAGAATTATTGCTAATAATTGGTACTCTTTATTGATAAATGGTCAAGCACATGTTTTTTTCCATTCTTCAACGAGGGTTAAACAAGGAGATTCGTTGTCTCCTTGTTTGTTTATACTTACTGATGAGCTATTAACTAGAGCTCTAAATCAGCTATTCCTAGGAAAGGAATATTGAAGATATCGTCTTCCTAAATGGAGTGAACAACTAAATCACTTATCTTATGCTGATGATACAATTTTTTTTGCCTCTACTGATAGGAGTTCTCTCCAGTTAATAATGCACACATTGAAAATGTATGAACAACAATCAAGACAACTTACAAACAAAGAAAAAAGTTTCTTTTACTTGTTTAATAAAGTTTCTATTAGTTCTTTTTAAATGGTGGAGGAAATCACAGGTTTCTGCAAAGGGAGTTTTCCTTTAACTTACTTGGGTTGTCCTATTGTCCATGCTAAGAAGAAGAAGATTCATTTCAAAGAGCTCATCAAGAAGATTCAGAATATACTTCAAATGTTGAAAGTGAAACTTCTATCTTATGGGGGCAAAGCAGTGCTGATTAACCATCTATTGCAAAGTATTCTTGTCTACCTCCTCTCAACTATCAGGCCTCCTAAATTTGTCATTGATGAGATTCATAAGATTTTCGCAAAATTATTCTGGGATTCTAAAGAACAAGGAAGAGCCACTTACTGGGTAGCATGGGGGGATAGTTGTCTGCCCAAGGAGGAGGGAGGTTTAGGTTTTAGATCTTTTTTCGATGCCTCCAAAGCTTTATTTTCTAAGCTGTGGTGAAATTTCAGAACCAAAGATACCTAGAGAAGGATATGCTAGTTTGTGATTTGATAACAGGACACAACTAGACACTTTGCATTTTTTGATGCCTATATCACATAACCAAAGTCAAATGGAAGATGTCAAGGAACTATATGTTGAAGATGGATGGAAGATTAATGCGCTGGATTGTAATTTAAATAAGGATATATGCAATCACATATGCAATACCCTAGGAAGATTTTCTAGTACTGAAGGAAGTGATAAAGTATGGTGGATGCCTAGCCAGGGAATTATGCAGAAGTAGGGAAGAGTATATAGAAGATATCTCCAAAATTTCGGAGAAAGGTTTGCCTTTTAAGGTATCCTTTTTTATGTGCAGATTATGGCTTAGAAGGATTGGGGAGGTTTTAATTAGAAGGAACACAGTAAAGAGGGTTGATTGTAGCTGCTGCAATAATAGTGCTCCTGAAACTTTCTCTCATCTATTTGTCAATTGTCCTAGTGCTCAAGCTGTTTGGAAAACTTTTAGAAATGTTGCAGGGCTATCATTCCCAATTAATCAGCTTCAACCGATTATGGTAGAATGGTGGAAAGTTGATGATAGTCCCAAATTGAAGGAATTGATTAAAGTAGTTCCTGCTTTCATAACATGGAAAATTTGGAAGAGGATAAATGTGCTGAAGCATGGTGGAAATATGTCAGCAACCTCAATGATTTTAGAGATACATAGAAACATCTACTTATTTACTACGAGTAGATATCCATGGTTAAAGAATGTCCCTCAAAACTAGCCCTTAATTGTCAAATATCTTGAAGTATATGCTCCATTGAAGAAAACTATGGTGGTAAGATGGAGTCACCCCCATGGGTGTATATAAATGCAATACTGATGCTTCTTATCAATTTGAATCAGGAGTTGGGGGTATAGCCTTTTGTATTAGAAATATGCAAGGAGATTTGAAATATGTAGAATATACAGGAATTAGTACTACATAAATTTTGGAGGAAGAGGTCATGGAAATTAAAGAAGGGTTATAGTACTGCAGTCAAGGAAATTTCCTTCCCTTGATAATTAAGACACATTCACTGGTGGCTTTGAAAGTTATACATGGAGTATGGGAGGTTCCATAGGAGATATCTTGGGATATCAGACACATTCAGACAATTATAAGGAGTCATGGGGTGGAAGTGGTTCATGTTCCCAGAGAAGGGAACAACCTCAATGATTCTTTAACTAAATCTTTTGCTCATTTTGCAGGTACAGAGAGAAAACAATATCAAAATATGTAGGAACTACCACAACAGGCCAAAGTTATTTTGCAACAAGACAAAGAAAAGACTCCGAATTTGAGAATCCGGAAAGTTCAAACCAAACATTATAAAGGTGTTGAAAAACACCACGACATCAGTTCAAAGCAAACGGGGAGGAATAAATTAGAAGGTGAAAGATTACCTTAATCTCCTTGAAAAGGTTGAGCGATGCAAGGTCATAGATTAGTCGACTTAAACAGTGGTATTAATCTCGTTGGGGTTCAACCTGTTGAGGAGAATAATCAAGAACTGAATATCAAAACATATCTCAAAGATGATTAATCAAATTATAAAGGTAAAATCTTATCTAAATAGATCTTGTATTCAAATCTCCATGGTGACTGACGTGTGTCCCCAAAATACTTGTGCATAACTTGTGATCTAGCTCAGATCGATAAAATCCATGTAGAAGAAGTCGTAAAAGGTACTTGAATCATTGCATCAGTGAAATTTGTTGATGTGGAAGTGGTTGGAACCCATACCTGGTTCGATATCAAACAAAGCTAATATCAAGATGAGGTGAGTATTTGGAAGGACTGGTCGTCACTTTGGAAAGATTCTCTGGCGACTGTCACACCAGAGAAGCTGAAGTTTTTCAGATATTAGAGTTTATTTCCTTAATTGTTAGTTTGTTTTCTTCTTTCCTTTAGTTTGCTTTGTTTAGTTGTTTTCAATCGGGCCACTATTGGACCCAATTGATGTTGATTTATATATTTAATAAAGATCTGGACTTGGTCCACATTTAAAAAATATATATATATATATTTGATCTTTCTCGCAAAGTTCAAAAGAATATATTGCATTTTTTTATTAAGTTAAGAGGTACATGTAATCCTTCTCACATGCGATGAATTTAAATTTATAGCCTGGACGATTAAATTTATTGTTTTCACTTATTTTCTTGTTAGTGTGCTAGCAAATAAAATCCATGCAAATACATAGAGTAATTAAATATTTCGGACTTAATTTTCCTTTTGGGTTAGATAAACACCGCATAAAATCCCGTCTTACCATCCAAATAATTACAATTTGAATTTTGTTCATTAATAAATGGCTTAATATACCCCTCAACTTTGCCATTTGGAGATGATATGCCCCTCGTTATAAAAGTGGCTCACATATACCCTTATTGTTATACAAATAGCCTACATATACCCCTATAGTTATACATGCCCCTCGTTATTTTTTAATTTTTTTTTAAATCATGTAGGGCCGTAGGGATATATACGATCCTTCTAGCAAAGTTCAAACTATAATATTTTTGACACATAAATTATTTTTTGACTTCTTTGATTATCACTATTTGAGTTTCTTATTCTTATTTTGTTTTTTAATGTAAACAAAAAATATATAACTAACTTTTTTGTGGCTATATTATAATTTAAAACTATTTTTTTTTCTATATTGTAATTTGGTTTTGGTTTATGAAAAAAAATGGGTCATCTATAATAGATTTCACAAGAAAATTAGTGAAACATAAATAAATTTGACAATCAAAATAATATGTTTAAATTAGTCATTGAAATAAGAAAAGTTAAAAATATATGTGTCAAAAGGATTCTTGTCACACCTCAAGCCTATACCCTGGACGTAACTGGCACTCAGAAATAATTGTTGGTTCCCAAACTAACCCTTGGCCTGGCTCATTACTCAGTGGAAGACTTACTCAAGAAAAATGAAAACTCATGATGCAAAAATAACTTTTAAAAAAACATAATTTAAACACAACTCCAATAATCGTCTGAAAATAAGTTAACAAGTATTAGTTAAATGCCTCATGGACTCAAAACATTATAAAAGCAAAGGAAATAATGATAGACTCCTTGACCTTTAAACTATATATGAAGCCTCTACTATTAAAGAAGGATTATTGGGACAAGACCCACGACATCCTAACAACTGAAAGTAAAAATAGAACCCTCCTGAAGCAAGGAGGCTCACCAAAGCTAGCTTGAAGTGCCAGTAGTATCAACAGAGCATCAGTTGATAACCCTAAATACCTATATTTGTATCATAAAATATGTAGGACAAATGACGTCAGTACATGGAATGTTCGAGCATGTAAGGGGAATTTTAAAGCGTAAAAATAAGCTTGAACGGATAGAAAAGAAACATACTTACCTCTCCTCAAACTCACTCAACTCAACTCAAACTCCACTCAAAGATATCATACTCTACTCAAGATACTCAAGGATAAAATACTCACCTCGAAGGTAGGATACTCAACTCAAAGCACTCAACTCAAGATACTCAAGGATAAAGCAACAATAAAAGATGCAATATATGAAAAGATTTTAAAACAGTAGATAATAACTCAATTGTATGTAAAGATACAATAATAATTCAACTGTATGTAAAAATACAATATTAACTCTTATTTGGGAGATTCTCTAACCGAAAACCATCACTATGAGATATGTGATGATACAACGTCTGGCCCACGCTGCCAGAACTGTCTTATACCTTGCCGGAGTATAAGACATCCCCAATTAATTGGATCCACTAAGCTATCCTTAAAAAGCAATAAGGAATCATCTAAAATGTATGACCATGTACCCATGTTGGCATACATGGATTACACGGACTTTGAGTTGTCTGAACTCATCCCATATCGGTGCTCAATAGTCCTTCCAATAATATAATTCGTGCTCATATGTTTAAAAACATTTCCCCATCCTCAAACTTTGAGATTATTACTCAAAAGGTTCTCTTTAGAGAGATAGTGCTCAAAACTCCTCATGAACTCATTTGGAAATCGAAGTTTCCTCTCATTTTAAATGTATAAACATTTAATATTGGGAATACTTAGTTCCCATATATTTATTTTGAAAAATGAAACTCAACTCTCCTCATCCTCATCCTCATTTAATCAAGTCTTAAAACAAATTATAAATAATTGTAAAAGACTTCTAAAAATAGGGTTCATGCTGAATTATGGACGTGAACGACTCAATTCATGCTTTTTAATAACCATATATTGAACTCAATAGTCGGAACTCAACAACTCCAGAACTCAAGGACTCAATGATACTACTCATCTCAAGAATGCTCAACTGATAGGGTTCATGTAGAATTATGGGCATGACCGACACAACTCAAGGACCTCCATGTATAACATATGGTAATCCATAATTATGAAATATTGTTTCAAAAAGGATTAGGAACTCCATACAAGAAAACATAGAATTCGAAGATACTACTCCTCTCAAGGATACTCAATTTATAGAGTTCATGCAAAACTAATGGGCATGAACGACTCGAATCAAGGATCTAAATAATAATTTAGGCTCATGAATTCACTCTCCTCATTCTCATACTCACTTACTCGAGTCTTGAAACAATTGTATGTAATTGTAGAAAACTCCTCAAAAAGACTCGACTGGACTTTCTCAAACTTTACTTTCAACTCTACCTCAAATTTGAATTATGAATTCAAGGATCATGATTAAGATATATAGTATTTCTCGATGATCATATGTAGTTTGGATAGTAAAAATCAAGAAGTGATTGATGACATGGTTTAATAGAACTCAAACGGAAAGAAGGGCGGAAGAGTAGGGGACCTGGTGACCCTGGCGCACTGAGTGGCGCGGGGCGCCAGCCCCTAAACTTCAGAACCCCTTCCCTAGCGCACTGAGTGGCGCGGGGCGCCAGCCCCTAAACTTCAGAACCCCTTCCCTGGAGCACTGCAGGAGCCCCACGCTAGCCCCTTTGGCGCACATGGGGCTCGCTGCGCCACCCTCTCCCTAGGTCATTCCGACGAATTTTCTTTTCAATTTTCCAGCCCTACCTCAGCTAGATTGTAATGATTTCCTCCATATGCTCTTAGATTCATATAGTAAACACACTTAGATTAAAACCTACCAAAAAAATCACTCATTCGCAAGATCCTCACCTCAAGAACTCAAAAAGACTTCATTAACAAGGAATGAAGCTAAAGCATCAAGAACTCTTCAAGAACTCAAATCATTCAACCTCAAGAACAAAATTACGGATAAAAATCACATGATTGGCGTGTGGGTAAACGAAACCAACAATATGAGAACTTACATACCTTAAAGAACTAGGTTCTTGGCGAAATCTTGGATGAACGCTTGGAACCTTGGACATTTTCTCTTCTTGAATCTTCTCACTAAAATCCTAAATATTTGGGGGTAAATGAAACTGATTCTAATCTGTTTATACCCTAAATTGGGTATAATTCACGCGTAGACTAAGTGGGGGTAAGGAAAAGACTAAAATACCCCTCCTTAGTTCAGTGGGAAAGGCCCTATCTAGAGAGGCTACACTCCAACGTTCATATCTCCCTCATCCGATATCATATAACTTTCTTTTTTCATGTATTCACCAAATCTTCAAGTGTATACAATATGAACCTTATGCCTCTATTTATAGTGTAGCATAGAGGCATACAAAAGGTTTGTCATAAACATGACATTAACATGAATATAATGGGGGAGGTTATGGAAGTGAAAGGTTACAAGAATAATGGTTATAAAGGTGGAGGTTATGGAGGTTATGGTTATCTTCATAATGGAGGGAAGTAATAGAGTAACTTCTTCATGTAGTGGACATCTACAATATATTATTTTATAAAACTCCCCGTTGGATGTCCATAGATAATATGCCTCGTTAAAACCTTACTAGGAAAAAAAACCCTGTGGGAAAATATCCTAGTGAAGGAAAAAGAGTACACATATCTTTTAATACTCTTTGAACGTTGCCTCGTTAAAAGCCTTACTAGGAAAACCCAACTAGGATAAAATCATGGTTAAAGAAAAGAGTACAATGAGTATTTTTCTCCCCCCGATAAAAACTTTACTTGATATCTCGGAAACAATGTACTCCAATCTTGTATCACAACTTTTCAAATATTGATGTTGGTAATATTTAGTGAATAAGTTTACAAGATTATCACTTGAATGGATCTTTGAACGTCTATCTCACCATTTTGTTGAAGATCATGTGTGAAAAAGTCTTTTGGTGAAATATACTTTGTCCGATCTCTTTTGAATGTATCCTCCCTTCAATTGAGCTATATATCATTTTCATATATGGTGGCTGAAATATCCTTTTCAAATGAAAATCACATATTTTATGACTATGATAGATCATGATTACAACCAAACACACTCCCGACTTAATTCAAAGATCAATATTATTTCGGCATGATTTGAAGAAGTGGTTACTAATGTGATTTTTTGAATTTCCAAGATATTGTTTTGTCTCCATATGTAAATAATAGTCCATTTACGATCGAGATTTATGCAGATCAAATAAATATTTTGCATCTACATAATCAAATCATTTCTGACTCGGGGATTGATCATTTCAATTTTATTGAAGCTCGTCTTTTCTTCTTAAAGAAAATCACACATCTTCTATTTGTTGAGTCACTTGCTTTGTTAGTTTCTTGTCATAACTTGAATGATAATATGACAATCCTTTCACATAAATTTCGTTATGTATATCAAATAATCTTCTAGCATTTGCATAACTAGCAATTTGTAAGTGCACCAATTGCACTAATACATGACATTTTAAATCATTTTCATGAGATCAAAAAGATTCTTTCTCTGTGTTTAGCAGTCTCAAAACCATTGGGTACTTAATAGAATTGCTTTAAGACCTTTTAAATCCTTCAAGGATTTCAAGGATTTTCATATAACCTTCATCGTCTCGTTAGACATAAAAATCATTCATTATGAATATTCAAGTATTTCATCTATTGCCAGACTGACACAAGTCTCATTGCATCCATGCACCACTGGAGAATATATCTCCATTTAATAATGTCAGGATTTTTGCGAAAACCCTTTATGCCCCGAGGCACAAACCGCATTTTATATCTTACGGTTATACTTTCGCACAATGATTCATTTTTACCACACTGACATTATATTTTGATCCATGAACTATAAGATCAAAAACATCACTTTTCTAAGTGAAATAAAATATACTTGAATAATGCCAATAATTTATCTGCCCACACTATATGACATAGTTGAATTTAAGATCCTCGAAACCATTCATAGCATTGAGTGCTACTTTATATCAAAGATACCGTCGACAGTCATTTTGATATCGATTCGAATACGACATAACTTCTTGAGATCTCTTCATTTTTCATCATTTTCATGTACCTGAACCTTTGCCAAGGTTTTATGAAGTGTTATGTCATAGTGCTCTTTCAAAGCACTTAGCTCATTATCATGACCATTTCGATAATTTGCACCTCTCCTTCCTCAAGGAGTTCTACATTTGGAATCAATTGGTCTATCACGCTTCTGGCGTACCATAGACTCTGTCCTTCAAGGACTATTTATTGGAGCATTTGCAGCTTAATTAAAATATTCGGTCAGCAAATTAATACATCTAGCAAATTATTTGCAACATTTTGCAAATGAATTATATCTTGAACTTCAAGTTCGCATTTTTTTAACGAGGATCTAGATAATTCACCCCATACATAATTTTCAACTGCTAATCATAACTCCCCCTAATGTTAGAAAATCTAACATTTACCCCCAACCTCACTTGGGGATCCATTTTTGTGCGTGGTGGAGCAATAAAATCATATGTGCACACATCAAATTTTTAGATGGATATCATTTGGTTCCTGACCCTGAACCAATTGTGATGGGAGAACCTTGTTGGCTTGATGCATACATGTTAAATAAACTCAACTCACCTCATATCAAATTTTCTTTGAGAGATTTGTTCTCATAATCAATGGTCTAGCTATAATTGGAGACAAACAATTTCTGCTAAACTAACCAGTATTATCAACATAATTTTATAGTTTGGAACTTTTCTCTTACTTAACAATTTGAGCAAACAACCTTACAAAAACCAATTTGTATGTTGATACAAATGCACATGTGACCATACCATAGATGCATCTATTAAATCATAATCGTAAGCGGTCCACATGGCAGGTGAACGGGCCCATATTCACCTTTTTATATGTTCCAAATAATTTTAGGGGATACAATCACAATCTTAGCTTGTACAATGATCATTTTATCATGAGAACAAGCAACTCATGAGAATTCTTGAAGAATCTTTTATTTCTTCAACATATAACCACATGAATTCTCAATTCTTTTGCATCACATTTGAACCGAAATGGTCAACTGGTTATGCCAACTGATATTTATTCTAGTAAACTTCTATTTTACTTTTGCATGTGATTCCATCATCATGCCTATATTTGTATACAACAAACAAGAGAAAGGCGGGTAACCTTTATGTAAATATTCATAACCCGCTTTGATTGTAGTAATCTGAAGATATTTAATCTTTGAATAATTTACAGTCTCAATATAATAAAAAAAAATCAATTCTTCTGAAACTTAAAAAGTTTCTTTTGAGACTTACTACAACCTCAATATTATGAACTACTTTCATTTCTGGATAGTAACAAATTAGTTTTCCGAAACTCTTAATTAAGTTTGTGTACTGCCACAAATTTCACAACACCATTCTTATGGTGACCATCTGTAGCGACCCTTTCGGAAGGATACTACCACTTAAGAAGGAATCTACTTTAATACTTTCGACATTTTAAAGAGATGAGTTAAGGATGTGCATCCTGCCCATTTAAACATCTATTTGTTTCAAATCGAAACTGCATAGAATTTTAACTTGCGGCGGAAAAACCCTTCCAAGATAATCTAAGCAAATAACTTACGAAATTTTCATGCATAGAGTATCCTCACACTGCAAAAATAATATAAAAAAAATATTACCAACTTCCGAGTACCCAAATTAGCCGGTTCATCCTTCACACAACCATTCAAAACAAATAATAAATTTAATATATTACAAGACTTGGGCTTACACACCTCAAAAGAACAAAACAAATAGCCATACTTATATTACAACCCATGGTGACATGATCAAATTAACCCTCAAAATTTCATGTAAACATACAACACATAGATCATGTACAAGTCCCAAAGTTATAAAAAATATAGATGCCTTTATGCAAATGTGATCCTCCTTAAGGCTCTCAAAATCTCCATCTTCAATGTTCAGCTTCATGCATCCTCTCGAACATTCTCTACGATAGAACAACTATCGCTAAGCATATAGCTTAATGGTATAAAAATTATAGGTTCGGAGCCCTCAGATTCTCCAAGCTACCTTTCTCAAGTCATAGGCAGCACAATTGAAACATAACAAATAAATCAAGTAAACAATATATAAAGAGTATCAAGTTTGATATTTAAAGATCCAAATGTCAAGAACGCTCATTGCACCATTTTCCAAGAGATTCAATAACAAGGCTCGCCCAATATATACATCATGCCGTCACACCAGGCACAAGAAGGTATCAAGAAGGGTCAAAGCCCAATAATCAAGAGAACCAAGAACCATATTAAAAATGGCTTTCTAGTTCGTACTTTAAATGGACAACTTCCATTCTTATGACGGACTAAAAATCCAGAGTCAAGATGGCAAATGATCTGAATCAAGAGGCATGCCAATAGTGACAAAGTCACAGACACAAGAAGGACAAGGTCCCAACAAGAGTACGAAGTGATCAAACAATCCGTACAAGTGGGCGAGTTACACAAGCGTCTTTAATGTCTTAAATGATACCAACACGACAATACAAAGTAACAAGAGGTAACCAAGGTACCAAGATAAACTTTCAGATATACCAGCAGGTAAAAAGAGTACAAGTACAAATTTATACACAAACCTCAGTGCTTAGCTTAGAAACAGTCCAACACAACTTCAGGAGTTCAAACCATAGACCAACCAACGTATCAAGGTCCTCAACTTGTTCATGAGTATATACAACCTTAAAATAAAATTAAATAACTTATTTAATCCCTAGTAGCTCAATAATGTTAATGTAAAACAGGATTATCATCACAAGTAAGCTTAGCCTGTACAAATACGACTACTCTCCCAAAACAGTAATTCTGGCCAGCCTAGTACCTCATGTCGCAACTTAGATTTGAAAAGCAAAACGGCAAAACTGGAATGTATATTCTTCATTAAAGATGTAGGTACATCTATTAAGGTTGCAAACAATCAAGAATCACCGCAAAATATATTTTTTACAAAAATATATCATCGATACACTAACAGTTGTTCATACAGGATTTCTAAATCCGAAATCTGGACTGAACTTGTCCTATGTTGCGCCCATATTTCGAATTCATAACAGCTAAATTAGAGTTTTACATAAACATAAGAGTTGTAGGTATATGAATTAGATTTCCAAATCATATTTATTCACTGAAAAAGGAGTTCTATAGAACGAGATATTCTAAAAGTAATAAACACTACTCAGCTCAAAAAGAGATTTCGACTACTCACCAAAGAGAAGGGTGTATCTCGAATTCCAGCCAAAAGGACCAAAATTTTCTTGAAATTTTGTGAGTAATATGGTTAGAGGAAGTTCTACAGGTTTCTTAGAGTTAAAGGACACGAATTCTTATAGAGGAGGTGTGAAATTATATGTTATAAAAGTGATATTTATCACTTACTAGATGGAGCCAAAAGTCAATGGTTGGCTGCCCAAAAGTAAAAGGTGTGTTGCCCAAAAGTATACATATATACCAATATGTATATACCTCACCTACCTTTCAAGTTATAGATAATTTCAACTATAGTATTACGCAAATACCCCAATACAATACCTTAAATTACGATCACAATTTATGTTAAGCAAGTTTGCAAATATCACAACATTTCAAGTTCCCAAAATGAGAGTAAAATATACTGTAGTAATTAAGCAATGGTGTATTGACAAGCGACTATTGGTTAGTAACTAGGGGTGTTACAACTCTCTCCCCCTTAAAGAAATTTCGTCTCTAAATTTACCTTAAACTAGTCCCGAAACAAGTGCGGATACTGGGTCCTCATGTCTTCTTCTCTCTCCCAGGTAGCTTCTTTTCTAGAATGGTTCCTCCAAAGTACCTTTACTAAGTGGATTCTCTTGTTTCTAAGTTGATTTACTTCTCGAGGTTCAATTCAGATAGGTTCTTCATTATAAGTCAAGTCAGGATTAATCTCAATAGATTCAACTGAAAGAACATGTGATGGATCATAACGATATCTTCTAAGCATAGAAACATGAAAGACATTGTGGATTTTCTCTAACTCCGGTGGCAAAGCTAATTTATATGCAACTGGTCCAACCCTTTCCAGTATCTCATAAGGTCCATTAAATCGGGGACTAAGTTTTCCTTTTTGGCCAAATCTCATAATCTTTGTCCCTGGAGACACCTTTAAGAATACTTTATCTCCAACTTGATGTTCAGTGTCACGCCTTCAAAGATCAGCGTACAACTTTTGTCTATCCGAAGAAATCTTTAGACGATCCTTGATAATTTTTACCTTGTCCTCTGTTTGTTGCACAATTTCAGGACCAACAAGCTTTCTTTCACCAACTTCACTCCAACAAAGAGGGGTCCGACATTTCCTTCCGTACAAGGCTTCATAGGGAGGCATTCCAATAATCGATTGGTAACTGTTATTATAAGAAAATTCTATCAAAGCCAAGTGTTTGTCCCAACTACCCTCAAACTCCATAATGCAAGCTCGAAGCATATCCTCCAAAATTTGAATCACTCTTTCCGACTAGACGTCTTTCTGAGGATGGAACGAAGTGCTAAATTTCAACTTAGTACCCAAAACTTCCTGCAAGCTGCCCCAAAACCTAGATGTAAACCTTGGGTCTTGATCAAATACAATACACACAGGTATCCCATGTAGTCTTACAATCTCATTAATGTACAATTCGGCTAAACGCTCAAGTGAGTAATCTATCCTGATTGCTAAGAAGTGAGCACTCTTGGTTAGCCTGTCCACAATCACCCATATTGCATCGTGATTCCTTTGAGTGCACGGAAGTCTAGAAATAAAGTCCATTGTTATTCTCTCCCATTTCCATTCCGGCATCGACAAGGGCTGTAATAAACCAACTGGGACCTGATGCTCTGCCTTCACTTGTTGACAAACCAAACATTTAGAAATGAACTCCGCAATGTCTCTCTTCATACCATTCCAGCAATAATGTTCTTTGATAGTCTGGTAAATCTTTGTACCCCCAGATGCATTGCATATGGTGCAGTATGTGTTTCATTTAATATTTCTCTCCTCAATTTGTCATCACAAGGGACGCATAACCTGTTTTGATAAAATAATCCACCATCCTTTGTTACTGTAAAATCCAGCTTTTCCCCATTTTGAACTTCTCCGGTCAATTTTACAAGT
The DNA here is from genome assembly GCA_029582685.1 of Solanum piurae. Classification (NCBI taxonomy): domain Eukaryota; kingdom Viridiplantae; phylum Streptophyta; class Magnoliopsida; order Solanales; family Solanaceae; genus Solanum; species Solanum piurae. The sequence continues at coordinate 18,725 of JAJOOO010080650.1, forward strand.
TTCTCATCTAACTTTTGTGCTTCTTTCACTTGTTCGCTTTACTTGCACATTAGCAATAACTGAACCATTTGAATCAAGTGTCAAACAAACATTCATGGCTCTTAACTCAAGGAGTAGGGCCAAAGGACTCAAAGAAATGCTTGCGAAGGATTTTCGACTTAAGACATCTGCAACCCATTAGCTTTACCTGGATGATAATCAATCGTGCAGTCATAATCCTTGATGAGTTCAAGCCATCTACGTTGTCTTAGGTTTAGCTCCTTCTGAGTACCCAAGTACTTTAAGCTTCTATGATCAATGAATATATGACATTTCTCTCCATAAAATTAATACCGTCATATTTTTAAAGCAAAGACTACAACAGCAAGTTCAAGATCATGAGTAGGATAATTCAATTCATGCGGTTTTAATTTCGGAGAGGCATAAGAAATAACCTTCCCTTCTTGCATCAAAACTCATCCTAGACCATTGTGAGAAGCATCACTGTATACTACATACTCTTTCCCTTCAATTGGTAGAGTAAGTATAGGTGCGTGGGTCAACAAGGATTTGTGAGTTTCAAATCTCTCTTGGCATTTGTCATCCAAAATAAACTTTACTTCCTTCTGCAAGAGTTTAGTCAATGGAGAGGCGATAATGAAAAAACCTTTCACAAATCTCCTGTAGTATCCTGCTAAGCCTAAGAAACTTCTAACCTCGGTTGGACTTTTGGGAGGTCTCCATTCAACAACTTCTTGTATCTTACTAGATCCACCTTCACGCCTTCGGTTGATACAACATGTCCCAGAAAAACCACTTCATCAAGCCAAAATTCAGATTTGGAAAGTTTAGCATAAAGTTCTTTCTCCTTCAAAATTGTCAAAACAATCCGAAGGTGTTTATCATGGTCTTCACTACTTCTGGAAAATATTAAAATATCATCTATAAAGACCACCACAAACTGATCAAGATAAGGCTTGAATAATCGATTCATTAGATCCATGAATACCACAGGGGTATTTGTCAATGCGAATGGCATCACCAAATATTCATAATGAAAATACCGAGTTCTTAAAGCAGTTTTAAGGAGATCTTTCTCTCTAACACTGAGTTGGTGATATCCAGACCTTAAATCAATCTTTCAGAATACTTTAGCACCCTTCAGTTGGTCAAACAAAGCATCGATCCTTGGTAGTGGATATTTTTTGTTGATTGTTATTCGGTTCAATTGTCTATAGTCAATACAAAGCCTAAGAGTTCCATCTTTCTTATTTACGAATAAAACAGGGGCTCCCCAAGGAGAAATACTAGGTCGAATAAAACCTTTCTCAAGAAGTTTTTTGCAATTGAGATTTCAATTCTCTTAATTCTGCTGGAGCCATTCTATAAGGAGTGATAAAAATAGGGGTAGATCTAGGAATAAGCTCGATTGGAAATTCAACCTCTCTTTTCGGGGGAAACCCAGGAAGATTTTCTAGGAAGACTTCTGGGAAATCAAATACAACAGGTATGTCCTTGATACAAGGACTCTCCAACTGTGTATCAACTGTGTGAGCAAGGTATGCCCCACAACCTTGACGCATCAACTTTCTTGCCAAGGCCGCAAAAATAATACTAGATGTCAACGATCTTTCACCTTGTACAATGATGTGTAAAAATGTTGGATCTTTAAAAGTCACATGCTTAGACCTACAATCTACCACTGCATGATATATATAAAGCCAATCCATCCCAATAACAACATCAAAATCCTTGAAGGGGATTTCAATCAAATCAGCAGGGAAGACTAGGTTTTGAATCACGAAGGGACAATCTTGGTAAACTCGATTACATACAACTTGATAACCCAATGGACTTTCAACCAGCACATCATAATTAAGTCTCACAGATTTCACATTTTCAGGAAGAACAAGTGATGAAAATAGATAGGAATGTGTAGAACAAGGATCAAATAGTGTAAACACATATAAGCCAAATAAGTAAAATTTAACGGCAACCACATCTTGTCCATCTTGATCATCTCTCTGCCTCATAGCATAAGAGCGTGCAGTAGCCCTTGGTCCACTAGATTTATTAGCTCCACTTGCACCTGCTGCTTGGGTGTTTTTAGGTCTTGCACCTGTATTAGTGTGAGGAGGATTAATAGAAGGCTTATGAACTGAGCCTTCAGTTCTCAAGGAAGGAGCATTATTAGGATTAGTACAATCCTTCACTTTATGATTAAAGCTCCCAATGCACCAGAATCTCTCCTGCAAGTACCATAATGATTTTTTCCACATTGTGGGCAAGTGGGAACACGAGGCTTGCCTTGGCCATAATTTGGAGTACTAGCCATAGAAAATTCTGATATGTTTTTCCTTTGTTGAGGTGGCCTGTTATCACTACCAGCCTTAGAATCATCAAATCTTTCCCTTTTGGATGGACCTCCAAAATCTGGTCTAGGCTTTTGGAATTTGTTTTCATTTCTACTAGCTTCTTTTTTATCAAGTCGTTCCCAAGTAAAAGCAATGGACACTAACTTACAAAAGTTCTCATGTTGCAGGATCGCCACATTCTTCCTAATGGAATCATTTAAACCATCTTCAAATTTCCCGCACTTGTCTTTTTCCTCTTTAATAATACCTCCAGCACAACTAGAGAGCCTTAGAAATTTATGTTGGTACTCAACAATAGACATGCCTCGTTGCCTTAGATTCAAAAACTCCTTTTTCTTTGCATCACAATAAGAAGGTGGGACATACTTCATACGAAATTCCTTAAGAAAATTATCCCAAGTAAGAACAAGAGGTTTTACCTTGGCATTCGGAACACTTACCCACCAATCATAAGAATCCTTTTGTAATAGTGAAATAGAATACTTAAATTTGGCAACATCTGAACACTCCAACTGCTCAAATACACTATCCATGCGCTCCAGCCATTGTTCAGCATCTGTGGGATCAACAGTACCTTCAAACTCCACTCCACCCATTTTCCTCATTTTCTCAAAGTTAATCCCGTTGGGATCATGCATCGATTCAGCCGTGTGGTGGAATAATTCAGCCATTTGTTGAAAAGGAGGATTCATGACTTGAGTACCACAACTCATGTGAGGATGTGGACCAACTCTTACACCCTGAGGCTTTCCCACTTCAGACCCACTAGTGTGGGGAACATAATGATTCGAGAAATGTTCTCCAACCTCTTCCAATGCATGAGGTTGGGAAACAGAGGTACCCGACCCTTCACGAGCAACTTCCATAGGTTGGTCAGAAGAAGAGGCCATAACCTAATTCCTTCAAAAGGGAAGATCACTTTTGTAACGACCCTAAAAATGAACTAGTGAAACTAGAGCTTCACATGTGAGTTTGGAGTTGAGAACTTGATGAAATGATGAGAAATGACCGTGACGTCCGGAAACTAGTCATTTGAACTAGTGAGTTGTAAGGGTCAACTTTAAATG
>JAJOOO010080651.1:0-24167 GCA_029582685.1 Solanum piurae
CCCCCCCCCCCCCCCCCCCCCCCCCCCCCCCCCCCCCCCCCCCCCCCCTCCATTTGTTGGGTATCCAAGAAAAACTTGTGTTTCTCATTTCACATTAAAATCTGAATTAATTGCATTAGCAACTATTGGAAAGGAATCAGAATGACTAAGAAATATATCACTGGATATAATGTTGTGGTCGCAATCTATGTAAACCATTTTCATATTTTGTGATGGTGTGATTACTATGTGTGTAGTTCACAATAAATGTATACTGGGAATTAAATGAAGACATATAAACTTAAGACATGTTTATATAAGAGAAATAGTTACTTGTAACAAGATGAGTTTAGGAGTTGTTAAGTGCCTACAATAAAAGGGGGTATACTGACAAACTTCAAAGTGCATACTATTACAAAAAAAAGAAGAAGGGTGAATTAATTTTTAATAAAATTAGCAAATAATGTTTGCAGTAATAGCCACATAAAGTCTAGTTTCATCTATATTAATATTGAGGTGGTGCCTCTTCAAACAAGATTTATGGTGCTGACGTTGTTAACATTAATGAATTTGGATTAGCACACGATCATAAATGTGCTAAAGCATAATATTGAATTGTTTCACTACTTAATAATATTATGTGTGTGATACTTTTGATTTGACAAAAGAGCAGTTTAAATCTTAGAATACTAATATCGTCAAACTTTACGATATTTACAAATTACACTTATGCAAAGTTCAAATCTGAATAAGATATTTTTCGATATGTATGATATTATGAGGCATATTACAAATTAATGGGGATTATTATGTCGTTGTAATATGGGGGGAATTCCACATTGGTGGCTTCTTTCCACCCTTGGGGCCTTTAGCCTTATAAGGACAAGCCCATTAAGTCTAACAAATTGAGTTAGTTTTTAGGAAAACTATATAAATAAGCCACAAAATACAAAATAATTACAATTGCATAGCTCAATCCAAACTAATTAAGCAAATACTCATTCTCTCAATAAATTACAGTCTATGCCCCTCCCCCCTGTAGTTTAGGCTCAATTTCCTTCCAGCCCCCTTTAAATTTAGTAAAAAATTTAGGAATCACATAGTGTAAAGAACAAACTACATTTTATCCCTACTTTTTTTTAATTTACAAAAAAATTCTAAAATTGTTGTCATTCGGGTACATCCCATTCTTCTTGATGCATCACATTTGATACATTATACAACTAGTTTGTTGAGATTAAAAAAGAAATTAAATATATAATTAAATGTCAGTTCCCCAAATCATGCAAATCAAATTGATGTCAGTCTCTCCCAAATCACAGCTCCAAACAATTCAAATTTCCAATTTTCTTCTCTCAAATCTCTCCCAATCGTAACAAATTCAATTTTTTTTGACACTTTTATATAGTTATGTATCATATACAAAAAAAAACTATGAATATGATATACACTAATTTAGTTATAAAACAGTGTTACGGATACTTAACAACATGTGATACAACACAACATCTGATGCATAATTGTGTTATATACATAACAAAGTTATGTGTCATATACATGGCTATAAATATGATACAAAATGCTTTTGTTATAAAACATTAGTGTTTATGTATCAACGGTAATATTTGATAGTGTCTACAGATACATAGCCTTCTAGTTGAATAAGATTGGGTGTATGTATCTAGTAGTAAGAAATAACGAAATTTGTAATAGTCGTGTATCCACTACATAACTATGAACATGATACACACTAATTTGTGTTTCAATAAATTAGAGTTATGTATCAACTTCCGTAGCTTTTTTCATTTTCAACAATGGCGTCACCCATAGATCTCGACCCAAAGTCCTTATCGAAGCCACCAACAACTCGACCTCCCCCCCTCCCTTCGGTGTTTTATCCACAATCAATTTTGAAGTTGAAGATGCATCCTTCTTCGACTAAACTTGTAGATGAAAAGCTAAAAAATAATAATGAAAAATCGATACAGGATGAAGTGGAAAGAAAAAAATAGTTGAAGAAGAACTACCTCTTTAATAACTAGCAACTGATAAATCAGAAAGAGAAAATATTTGAAATTTTCAAAAATAAAGTGATGGAGATAATTAGTGATACCATGGAGTGATTTTAGGCGTGAAAAAAGGAAAAAAATCACGGAGTGATAATTTACATTGATGTATCTTGAAAAGTGAGAGGAATTGTGAAAAAAAATGATTTTTGTAATTTTTTGGACTGATAGGGAATAATAAAAAAAATAGGGTAAAAAATGATGCATAGTTAGGTAATTTTTCCTTAAATTCAGACTCAGTTTTTCCCAGCCCTTTTAAATTTAGGCCCAATTCACCCTAGCTGAAGTCTTTTGTCCTACTATTAATTATTTTTATTTTTTTCTCATTTATTATTTTTGTCCTATCATTAATTACGTTTGTTCATTCTCATTTATTATTTTCGTTTTCTTTTTATTCTTTTCTGATTTTTTTTTATTATTTTCTCATTTATTATTCTTATTTTTTTTATTCCTTATTAGAGATACCATTTAGTAATATTTTATTATTATTTTCTTTGTTTTGTTCGTTTATCTTCTTTTAAAAAAATTTCTCTCTTTCTATATTTTTACCTTTTTAAGAAAATAAAATAATTTTTTTTTGTTCTTTTCTTATTTATTATTTTTTTCTCTTTTATTCTTTTCTCATTTTTTCCCCCATATTATCCTTTATTAAAGATACCATTTGATAACAATTTTATTATTTCTTTCTTTCTTTTATTAGTTTATCTTCTTCTTTTTTTTCTCCCTTTCTATATTTTTACCTTTTTAAGAAAATAAAATAAATGTTACAAATCCATTTAATTGTGGATGTTTCTCTTAATCTATTCCTAGCGTAATGTATCTATTTATTGTATTAATTAAATACTATACTAACGTATTTATCAAATGATGTAAAAGAATGGCTTGAATATCCTATAAAATGATAGTTTTCACCCTTGTAAAATACACAACTTGAAGAGATTAAATAAGGCTCTCAACTTTATACTTTCCATCACCATTTGTCTTCCTTTCTTGTTTAAGTATTCTTGTAGTTTCCTTTGTTTTACAACACGTTATCAACACGAGTCTCTAACCAATTAAGACCTACTTAATTCAGAATTATCTTTTTTCCTAAAAGTTAATCAATTTTCTTTCCAAGTCAGGTATAAATTTATATGTTTATAACATCTCTAATAGGACTTACATAAGTCTTTGATTTGCAATTTAATTACTGCATACATAACTCACTTTAGGTATTATTGTGGTACTTTACTAGGCATAATAATCAATACATTTCAGGTTTATATTATTATGATATTTATATGCTACTAACTTATTACTCTAAATTAATTACTAAGTAATATTATAGCATGCTAGTTAAAATACTAGTAAGTATTTTCTTACATTTATGATAAGTATTTGTGTGTCATAAAGAATAATAGTATTATATTAAATATGACTTCAAAATCTTACAAAACTTTGGCGTTAATAACTATTGAAACTAGTAATAAATATTGTAAAAGTAGAAGATATATGAAATTTACCGTTTCATACTTTATGAGTTTACATGCTTTTGTAACATTCCATATTCATGCACATAATATATTTTATACTAATTCTTAATCATTTGAAACATTAATTTATCTTTTATTATAAAGAAATCAATATCATAATATTAACTCAATTATTTTATGATAGTTTCCATCATGTCGAATTTGTCAAAGCTTGAATTTGTGGCACTTGACATTTCTGGAAAGAATTATTTGTCATGGGTACTTGATGCTAAAATTTACCTTACCGCTAAAGGTCTTGGTGATAGTATAATCGAAGTGAATAAGGCATCAAGTCAAGATAAAGTGAAGGCTGTGATTTTCCTTCGTCATCATCTTAATGAAAGCCTGATGGTTGAATACTTGACGGTAAAAGATCCACTTGAATTGTGGATAGGTTTGAAAGGGAGGTATGACCACCTCAAGGCAACATTATTGCCAAGGGCTCATTATGAGTGGATGCACTTACAGATTCAAGATTATAAAACTGTAATTGAGTATAACTCTGTTGTATTTAGAATCACTTCCCAATTGAAAATTTGTTGGGAAACTATAAAAGATGAGGACATGTTGGAAAAGACACTAACTACTTTCCATGCCTCTAATATTATATTATAGCAGCAATACCGTGAAAAGGGTTTTCAGAAATATTCTGAATTGATCTCATGCCTTTTAATGAAAAATCATGAAGCCCGTCCCACTGGAAGTGCTCCATTACCGGAAGCACACGGGGTAGAAACACATGACCAGTCTGAAATAAGATAAAATAATCGGGGCCATGATAATGTGCGTGGGCGTGACAAGGGTAAAATACGATATAATAATTATCGAGGTGGTGGTCATAAGAAAAGGAAGAACAACGTGGGTTTTCAAAATAATCCTTCAAAAGGCAAGGGTGATCACTGTCATCGTTGTGGCTTTAAAGGTCACTGGAAAAATGAATGTCGGGCACCTGAGCATTTTGTCGGTTTGTATTAAAATTCCTTTAAAAAGAAATTAAATAAAGGTGGTGTCTCCTCTTCTAATGCCCGGGTGGAGTCACATTTAACTCTCAAAGATGATGCTCAAGCAGGATCTTCTCAAAAATATGATGAGAATGTTGAGGCAAATTTGGCATTTAAAGATGATGCCTTTGATGGGCTCGATGATATTACTCATCTAGAAGCTGAGGACTTCTTTGGGGATCGCAACTGAAGATTGAGAAATTAATAATGTTGTTATGTGTTTTTAATGTCTTACTTAAAGTTTATGTACTAAAAATTTCTTTTGTTAAGGTTCGTACTTCTTATTATGTATTTTTTATTTTTATGAAGATAAATAAAATTTGTCAGTCTTCAGTTGGATCCAAGATGAGTAATAGAGATATGTGCCTTCTGGACAGTGCCACAACTTATACGATACTAAGAGAAAGAAATATTTCTCTCACTTGATTATGAAAAAGGCATATGTTAATACAATATCCGCTAGTACAAAATTGATTGAGGGCTCTGGAAGAGCGGTCTTATTACTACTTGGAGGAATATTATTGGTAATTGATAATGCATTGTATTGTGGTAAGTCTAAAAGAAATTGGACTTATTACTACTCTCTGTATCATCTCTCATCATCATTCTAAATCAGATGCCACGATGATGGATGAGCAATTGGACTTCCTCATCTTGAATCTCTATCATTTATCCAAGCATCGTGCTGAAAAGATATTTCCTGGAGTGACTCAATATGAGGTTCTTCAGAATGTATGTGGCAACATAAGAGATTTTCATGGGTTGATAGTGAATGGTTGCATTAAACATGCGATGGTTGAGAGTGTCTTACCTCTGTTACAACTGATGGCTGAGAGAGTAGGACACTTCCTTTAGGAGGATCAGACTGATGAAGACTCTCAACTCTCTGAGCTAGATGAGAATGATTAGACTGATGAAACTGCTCAACTCTCCGAGCTAGATGAGGATCATGAAAATGCTCAACTCTCCGAGCAAGGTGAGGATGATCAGAATGACAGAGACTCTCGACTCTTTTATCACGCCCCGAAGGACGTGGCCGGCACTCGGAGACCATTGATGGCCCCAAGCGGACCCTTGGTCTGGATTACTTAACTATGCAGAAGACTTAACTCATAAAAATAAACTCAATGCAATAGTTTAAATGATAACATCTTAGCCAAAATGACAACTTGTGTCTCAAAATAAAGTATCTGCAAATACATAGATGAGAGACTCAATACTAACTGTCTGACTGTCTATGAAGCCTCTATAATACTGAGATGGATGTTGGGACAGACCCCACAACATCCTAATAAAGAAAAAAAAACTAGGAAAGCAAAATAAAAAAGTCCTCCGAAATGCAAGGAGGCTCACCACTGACTCTGGAGTGCTCAACTGGATCAACAACGCACTGGATGCTGATCCTGGTTACCTGCGTCTGCATCATAATAAGATGCAGACCAACTGGCATCAGTACATTGAATGTACGAGTATGCGAGCTGGAAAGCTAAACAACAACTTAAGCTTGAAAGGAGTACAAAGGAACAATTACATTGGCTCTGTTTAACTCGTGAACAACTAAACTCAATATAAAGCAATAAGACACATGCAATATATATAAAGCTTGTAAAACAGTGTAAACAACTTAGTTCGTTAAAGATAAAGCAATAACAAACTCAACTTTACTTAAATATAAAAGTAATATAACTTTTGTGGGAGATTCTCTAACCGACAACCACCACTATGAGCCTAAGTGGTGATACAACGTCTTGCCCAAGCTGCCAGAACTATCCTATACTTTACCGTCATATAGAACGCTTAACTTAGTGGATCCACTAGTCTATGCTAAAAGCATTTTAAGGAGTCATCTAAAAAGTATGATCCTTTACTACCCATGATGGCTACATGGTTTATGGAGACTTGAGTTAATATGAACTCGCATCCCCATATCGGTGCTCAATACTACTCCCAAAATATACTTATCTCATATGTTTGTAAAAACAAAACTCTTTCTTTGAATTGAGATAATTACTCAAAACTTAGCTTAAAAGCTCTCTTGGAATCGATGTTCCCTTTCTTGCTCAAATGTGAAAACATTTATAAACTCTTTGGGAATACTTAGTCCCCTTATAGCTTTTTGAGAAATGAACTCAACTCTTTACTCTTTGCTTAACTTGAAACTTGGGCCTTAAAACGTAGTTAAAATGTTTGTTAAAGACTCTTGAAAACTTTAAGAAACTTGGCTTTGACTTGCTTCTTAACTTCTAGACTTGACTCTTAACTTCTTTGACTTTGATCTTAACTTTCCTTCATTAGATTATGGATTCAAGGTTCATGATCTCATACTTATGGATGATTTCATGATGTTTAGATGTACCTTAGAGTGTGAGAATCAACTAGAAAACGTAGGTACATCGCTTGGAAACTAGTACGAAAAGATGAGGGAAGAATGAGGTGTACTGGCGTCCTTGGAGCTCTAAGAGGCGTGGGGTGCCAAGCCCCAAACTTTAGAGAAGTCTGTGGGGAGCGCTGGCTGGTGCGGAGCCCCAAGGCCAAAACTTCAGAGGTTGCTTTGGGGGGCGCTGGCTGGCGCGGCACCCCAGTCCCATTACCCAAGTGTTCTCGATTTTTCTTCTCCGTTTTTCATCTCTAAACCCTCCAATCTTACCTAGTTCTTTACCCAAACACTTAGGATCAATTGTACCCTCAATATACAACCAATCTAACTCGAAAAACAACCCAGAAACATGAATCAATTCACCCCCAAGCATCAACAACTCAACCAACAAGAATTCTACAATTTGTTCTTCAAGAACCTCACTTCTTCCACATGTACACAACTCAAAATCAATGGATTGAAACAAGTTGGTGTGTGGGTGAACTAACCCAACATGAAAGTATCTCACATACCTTAATAGGGATCACCCCCGACGAATTCCACTCGCAACTTGGATGATCTTGACGAATTCTTGCCTTTTTCTCCCTTTCTTTCTTCTTTTCTCTCTTCTCCAAGCCCTAAGCGTTCTTTAATTTTCCAAAACTGATTTAGGTTCTGTTTTTACCCCAATAAACCCCTAAAATCAAATTAGGAAATTAATTAGAGAAAAGACTACTTTGCCCTTCCCTAAATCCGGATTGGGAATTTCCTCAATCCAACAACCCAACAATCCAACTTCCGAAAGGCATATCTCATTCATACGATGTCAAAATTATGCAGTCTCAGCGGCATTGGAAAGATCTCTCCAAGGGGTTTCCACCCATGTCAAGAGCGGCTCCTAACTCCTCCTTAGCTAGGAGTTATGGCCGTTTGAAAACGGCCAAAACTCACTTTCTTAACTTAAACAAAAATTCTAGATTTCCTTATTCTTTCCAAAAACAATGTTTTCATATTTTAAACTCTCTACAGTCGTTTCTAGGTGCGAGATGTTACATCTTCAAGCTATAACATCTACTCTTAAAGATTGTTCCGACTGAACTTGAGGTTATGCATATCTGTTATACAAATTTAAAAGATTCAACTTCAGCAGAAATTAGACACTTCATTAAGGAGATCCTGGAAACCTCTCCGAACATTCTTCAGGAATATCTTATTCATCTACAAGAGAACATGGTAAATGTTACTACCCCTAGAACTTTAGGGGCTCAAAACATTCATGTCATGATTAAGTTCCTATTAATTATTCTTTCTGATATGCCCAAGGACTTTATTCATCATGACAAATTATTTGATCTTTTGGCACTTGTTGGAGCACTTATCAAAGAGGTATCAACTCTTATTCGCGACTTAGAAGAGAAATTAAGGAATAAAAAGAGTACTGACGATACAAATCGTGCAACCCTAAAGTTGCTGGAAAATATTGAACTTCTCATGGAAGATCTCAAACATGTTTATCTGAAAGCCCCAGATTCATCTCAATGTTGCTTTCCCATGAGTGATGGACCGCTCTTCATGCATCTACTACACATACATTTGAATGATTTGCTCGATTCCAATGCTTATTCAATTGCTTTGATAAAGGAAGAAATTGAGTTGGTGAGACTAGACCTGGAATTCATAAGATCGTTCTTTGTGAATGTTGATCAAGGATTGTATAAAAACCTCTGGAAAAGTGTTCTAGATATGGCTTATGAGGCAAAAAATTTCATAAATTCAATTATTGTTTGAAATAATGTTCTCTTAAATCTTATTTTCTCACTTCCTGTTACCATAAAGAAGAGGAAGCTTATCAAAGAAGAGGTCTCTGATTTACATGAGAACATTCCCAAGAACATGGGTCTCATCGTTGTGAACTCTCCCAAGAAACCAGTTAAGAGCAAGTTATTGACAATTGATAAAATAATTGTAGGTTTTGAGGAGGAGACAAACTGGATAGTTAGAAATCTCACTAGTGGACCAACAAATCTAGATGTCATTTCGATCACTGGTATGTCGGGTTCAGGTAAAACTACTTTGGCATACAAAGTATACAATGATAAATCAGTTTCTAGTCATTTCGACCTTCGTGTATGGTGCACAGTCGACCAAGTATATGATGAGAAGAAGTTGTTGAATACAATTTTTAATCAAATTAGTGACTAAGATTTAAAATTGAGTGAGAATATTGATGTTGTTGATAAGCTACGAAAACAACTATTTGGAAAGAGGTATCTTATTGTGTTAGATGACGTGTGGGATACTACTACGTGGGATGATTTAACAAGACCTTTTTCAGAAGTTGAGAAAGGAAGTAGAATTATTTTGATAACTCGAGAAAAGGAAGTGGCATTGCATGGAAAGCTCTACACTGCTCCTCTTAACCTTCGATTGCTAAGACCAGAAGAAAGTTGGGAGTTATTAGAGAAAAGGGCATTTGGAAACGAGAGTTACCCTGATGAACTATTGGATGTTGGGAAAGAAATAGCCGAAAATTGTAAAGGGCTTCCTTTAGTGGTTGATCTTATTAATAGAGTCATTGCTGGGAGGGAAAAGAAGAAGACTGTGTGGCTTGAAGTTGTAAATAATTTGCATTCCTTTATTTTGAAGAATGAAGTGGATGTGATGAAAGTTATAGAAATAAGTTATGACCACTTACCTGATCACGTCAAGCCATGTTTGCTTTACTTTGCAAGTTTTCCGAAAGACAGAGTAGTGACAATCAATGAATTGAAATCTATATGGGGGTGCTAAAGGGTTTGCGGAAAAGACTGAAATGAAGAGTATGAAAGAAGTGGTTTTATTGGATGATTTAATTTCCAGTAGCTTGGTAATTTGTTCCAATGATATAGGTGATGCACCGAAATGCCAAATTCATGATCTTGTGCATGACTTTTGTTTGATAAAAGCAAGAGAGGAAAAGTTGTTTGATTTGATAAGTTCAAGTGCTCCATCAGATTTGTTGCCTCGTCAAATTACCATTCATGATGATAAGGAACACTTTGGGCTTAATTTTGTCCTGTTCGGTTCAAATAAGAAAAGGCATTTTGGTAAACACCTCTACTCTTTGAGGATATATGGAGACGAGCTGGATGATTGTCTCTCTGATACATTTAACCTAAGACACTTGAGGTTTCTTAGATTGGTGTACCTGGATTCCTCTTTTATCATGGTGAAAGATTCTTTGCTGAATGAAATATGCATATTGAATTATTTGAGGTACTTAAGAATTGGGACATAAGTTAAATCTCTGCCTTTGTCTTTCTCAAATCTTTGGAATCTACAAATCTTGTCGGTGGATAACAAAGAATCAAACTTGATACTTGACACAAAGTTAGAGAACTTGAGAATATCAGGGCATCTTGTGCTTTCCTATTCAAAAGATACAGAAGATATTTTCAAAAGGCTTCCCAATCTTCAAGTGCTTTCAATTGAACTCATGGACTTATGAGATTATTCAACAGAGCAATATTGGTTCCTGAAATTGGATTGCCTAACTGAACTAGAAGAACTCACTGTAGTTTTTGAAAGTTCAAACACAAATGGCAGTGGGTCCTCTGTAGCCATAAATCAGCCATGGGATTTTCACTTCCCGTTGAGTTTGAAAAAATTGTGATTGTATGACTTCCCTCTGTTGTCCGATTCACTATCAACAATAGCGAGACTGCCCAACCTTGAAGAGTTGACCCTTTATCATACAATCATCCATGGGGAAGAATGGAACATGGGGGAGGAAGACACCTTTGAGAATTTCAAATGTCTGAAGTTGCATAGAGTGACTCTCTCCAAGTGGGAGGTTGGAGAGAAATCCTTTCCCGCGCTTGAGAAATTAAAACTGGAGGGATGTTGTGATATTGAGGAGATTCCGCCTAGTTTTGGGGATATTTATTCATTGAAAATTATCAAACTTGTAGAGAACCCTCATTTTGAAGATTTTGCTATGAAGATTAAGGAATATGCTTAAGATATGAGGGGAGGAGACGAGCTTCAAGTTGTTGGCCGGAAGAATATCCCATTATTTAAGTAGCATTATGTGTGAACATGTTCTTCTCCATTCTTTTGTTAATCTGATTCTTGTTGAAAGATGTCTACAATGTGTTTGATGAAAGTCCATCTGAACTGTCTGCTTTAAATACTAAGTAGAAATATCATTGTTATAAGAGAAAAAACATAAAGGCACCACTGAAGTTGTCCAGATTTTCAAAAAGACACCTTAACTTTGCAATCGTCTTTTTACCCCACTAAATAATTTTGAACAAATATTATTATATCATTTTTCGTTCACCTGACATAGAGAGTGGTGTGCACTCTCTCGAAAAGAGTGAGCAACCTAAAATAACTAATATAATTTTATTATTACAAGTACTTTATTATAAAATATATTTTCTTATTATTTTAACTTTTTTCCTTTTCTTTTTTTTCCTCTTTCTTTCTTCTTTCTTCTTCAAAAATCCATTGCCATCTCCATTGAAGCTTCTCACTTTCAATGTCACCATTTTTATCACAACTTCACCTTCCTTTTTTTTTTACTACTATTAGTTTTACTCTCTTTAATTTTAAAACTTTAAATAAATATTTTCTTACCTTTCGAACAATTTGATAAACCCATTAGATTTCAAGATGATTAGGAAGTATCATATAGTTTTTTTTATCCGATTTCAATTAAGTTCTTTCAATTTTTGGAAAATTCGTTGACTCTTTTAAAATTATCATTTCTAATTTTGAAGTTATATGAAAAGGAGTAGTTGATGACATCTTCAAAATTTTAAATTTTCTTTAAAAAAATAATTAATTTTGTTATCAATAATTCAATAAAATCTAAAAAAATAGTATGAATACTATAAAGAGTTTGACCGGAGAAGAAGAAGAAAAAGAAAAAAATGAGAGTGGGTTCAACTTGACGTGATGGGTGGGGTGAGGGTTGGAGGTGGAGAAAAAGAAAGAAAATGGAGGATGGATCACTTGAAAGTGGGAGGTGAAAGATAAAGTGAAATTTAAAGATGAAATCAAAATTATTATAAGTCAAAAAGTAAAAGAGAGAGAGAAAGAAAAAAACTTTAAATGAAAAAATATATATTTTAAATTAAATTAACACGTGTCATGTAATGATTGGTGTGTGAACACACTTGCTTCTTAAAATCTGGGGCTGATTGAAAAATGATATAATAATATCTGTTCAAAATTGTTTAGTGGGATAATAGGACGATTGTAAAGTTAAGGTGTCTTTTTGAAAATTCGGGACAACTTCAATGGTGACTTTATGTCTTTTCTCTTGTTATAAACAAGTTTGAGAAATATACATGGCCTTATATTATGTCTCGACAATATACATCTGCCCCTAACCTATATCGTTATAGGTTTTGTTTTCTTCTTTATCTTATAAACTACTCTTCTTCTCTTTTTTGTGTGTCTAAATCAACATTGTGGGATAATGTTTTGTAAGCGTCATTTGATCAATATATTGAAAATGACTTTTTATATGTCTGACTATATCTGCAGAATTGTGAGATTTACCGACTAGTTTTGGAGACATTTATTCATTAAAAATTATCACAGTTGAATGAAGATATGACGTGAGAAGACAAGCTTCAAGTGTTTATTACTTCTTCCCTTTTTCTTCATTTTGTGTTCCAAGATTTGTTCTTTCAAGTTATTTGCATATCATGTGTTTACTCTTCAAGTCCAGCTACATCACGATTCTCTATACTATATGAAAGTTATTCTATATCTCAGTTTTTTTAAATTTGTATATCTTTCAAGATATACATTTGTGGCTTATTCTTTGGTGCTTCTGATATACAAATTTGACATTGTGGATTCACTTTGAACATAACAGATGGAAAAAAACTAATGGAATGTACGCGTCCACCAGTTTTCACGGGACCAGGTCTCCAACAGAATAAAAGTGCAAAAAATAAATTTCTTAAAGTAAATCAGGCACAATGATTTTTACGTGGAAACCTCCTTTCTTAAGGGAGTAAAACCACGACTTGTCTCACATGAATTTTCAAACTGTTTTTACTAATCTTCTTCTCAAGCAAAAGTAAAACACAGTTTATAACCACACAAGAGATTAAGCCCCTAATCTCTATACTAAGTAATACAACCTATTACTTAACGAGCCAAAGCAATGCATCCATTGCACACTAAACCAACTAACTCTAGTTGATCTAGACTTTAAGAACCCCCAAGGCTAAATCTAGCCACCAACTCCGATCTCCAAGACAAGAGCTTAAACGAGCAGCACCTCTGCTACACCACACATCAACTAGCTCTAGTTGACACTCCTAGGCAACTCTACCCAAGAGAACACCAAAATAATGGTGTAAAAGGCTTGACCAAAACTTAGAAGATTCACTAACTAACTCTAGTTAATACGACTCAAACTAAATATTTAGACAAGCAAATGATCTACTATCCTTTATAACTTAGGAGTAGATTTACAATGTAAGCACATAAGACACAAAGCTGAAAATACAACAAGACACTTCTTCACTCTATCGGTCCCTTTATTGAGTTGAGCGGTATTCTTCCTTGAAGATGACCTTCTTTTCAAGCTTATGAATTTTCAGAGAAAATGGCCTTCTTTTCAAGCTTATGAATTTTCAGAGAAAATGACCTTTTTTCAAGCTTATGAATTTTCAGAGAAAATCCAAGTTTTGTTTGCCAAATCTTGAGTTTGTGTTTTGTGTTGAGAGATTATATCAAAATGAACATAAACTCCTTAGGACCGCTCATTGGCTGAGAGCCTGCCTCTCTGGAAGGAGGTGCACCTACCACATCAGAAGTGGTAGCTTTTCTGACAGTTGTCTTGTCGTCCTTTCACATACGCAGTCTTGCAGGGACCAGGTCCCTTGCAAACTTTTCTTAGCAAGTTCTTGAGAAGACGTGCTGGCTCTCTCACATTTTGAATGAATGAATTAATTTGTTGTTTGTCATGTTGACTAAGTCAATCGTAAATATTTATTGGCCGTTGGACAAACAACTTCGTCCATTCTGATTGGTGTAGTACGTTAACGCCTCACCAACCTCTGACACGACAGCTTTACAGTTGTACCTCATTATAGATCTGGATGAGAGAACTTATCCAAGGACCAGGTCCCTACATTCGTGAGACACTAAAATAGACAGTCTCATCCGCTCTTCCTGTTGGTGCGGTACACTGCGCATTTCACCTACCACCTGACATGACAACTTTACAGATATACCCCATTTGAATCTGGACGAGAGCACTCTGCCAGGGACTAGGTCCTTGCATTTGTGAGGATCATCAAAACACCTAGAATATAATATTTTCTCCTTTTTTGATGATGACACACACATATTCCTCACACTGAGTTTATTCATTCATTTCATTGTCAGTAGTCCCAATACCAAGGATCTGATTCCTTGTTAGATCTCTAAGTTTGTTAAATCATCAAAACTAAACATCAGTTCCAAAATAACAAAAACTATGTTACAAATATAGTTGTTGTTGCAGTTAACTCTACATGAGGATATAATTGTTAAACAACAGAAGACAAACTTGAGTGACGCCAAGGCCTAAGCCACCATTGTCTGCTTAGAAACCAAAATATATGTGTTTTTCTGATTAATTCAGCCGTTTACAGTCTTTTGTGAGTCCCTACTTATGGTACATTGCGATTATCATTCCTAATCAGAAAGGGTTTTTGTTTGCGTGGATTTACCTAGTTGAACATAGTTCTAACCCATTCAGCTGCCATGTTTTTATTTGATTTTGCTTTCAGCAACCATATCCTCCCTGATGTGCCTCTTCCTGGAAGTGAGAACTCTGCTGCCCGACCAAGGAAATAAGGAGAAGATTGAAAGGGTTATGAATTCCATTGAGTTAGTCCTCCTTGACCGAATCAGCGAGGTGAAAATTGACACCGACGTTGAAATATGTCTATAAGTAGTGTGTTTGATGAATGTCTCACTTGTTTTCGATAGAGCACCATTGATTGGTCTATTGGTCTCAACTGAACTATTTGTGAATATTATGTAGAATTTGAGTAGATGAGTTTGTGTTGTTTTATGCTCTTTTTCTTGTCATCATTTTACTTGTATAAAAATATTTCTAGATTAAAAAAATATGTGTATATAAATTATAACAAGTTATTCTGAAGCACATTGCAACACTTAAAAGATTTTGATTAATCGAGCCTAAAATAATGTGACCTAAGAAGCTCCCATTTTGTTCGTTGTCTATCTCTTATAGTCCAACTATTATTACCTACCTGGTATTAGTACATTTATGAACCAAATTACTCTACGAACTTACTGTCTAGTGCACTCAAGCAGCTATTTATCACTCAAAACTAGTGGCGGAGCCAGAATTTTCAATAAGGGGGTTCAAAATCTAAAAAAATAGACATACGAAGTAGCCGAAGGGGGTTCGACATCTACTATATATACTTAAAAAATTATTTTAACCATGTATAAATCATATAATTTTTCGCCGAAGGGGGTTCGGATGACCCCCCTCATTCTAAGGTGGCTCCGCCACTGCTCAAAACTCTTCACAGAAAATATTAAATCATCGTTTGCCATGTGGACAAAATAGTTTTGCAATCAGATGTATTTCTGGTAATCCATAATGGCATAAATGAGTTTTTTCTCAAACGAAAATATCATAGATGAGCCAAACTTTATAATATATGACAATAGATGAGATTTTTTTTTTCAAATTTCGTATATTTAAGCCTTTTCCCCATTAATATATGATGTAAATTTTAGAAGGAAGATAAAAAATATATCTGAACTATCATTTTTTCACGAGTCAACTATTCTTTTTTTCTATTTAAACTATCACAATTTATATATTGTAACATATTTCAAAATTGATTAGACCAATGATCAATTGATAAGCACCAAAACAGGTCCTTGTTCATTTTTGCACAATTGTTTTTGATGTTGTGATTCTTGTAGAAAAGATGCCCACAATGTGTTTGATCAAAGTCTCCACTGAACTGTTTGTTTGTGAATATTAAGTAGAAATTGAGCAGATGATAGATAGATATGATCACATTTGTTGTTTCGTTTCTTCTTCTTCCGATTAAGTTTTTAGACTTTTAGACTTATGTTTTCTGGTTGAGGTTGCATCCCCTTTATTCTAGATACTTTAGTGTTTTGGTACAATGACTCTCAGGTTCTATGGGGTTCAATTCCGCAAAATTTTTTATTAAATGAATGAGTTTATGAGAACTTGATTCTTTGATTGTTTTAAATCGTTTCCTAGCATCTTATATTATGATTTTGCTTCTTAAATGCTTACTAGCTAGGTTAGTTTGGGTTCTCCCACCGAAGGATTAGTGTGGGTGTCACTCACGGCGGTTTGGATCGTGAAAAAAGGATACTATATAGTGATGGAAAACTCTGATATGGTTGTTTTCAGTTGTCAATTTGAAAAATATGTTGTGTTATTTCATTGGTGAATTTTGTGTGAATGTGTCACTCTTTGACAATGAATGCCTATGTCTTAATGTTAGTTGACTGAATTTATTTTGTGATTTTCTTACTATCTTCTCCTCCACACAAATCTTATCAACCTAATATATAGTTTTTTGGAAGTATTATAGTCATACAAAAAAACAGATAAAAACCATATCAGATTTTTCATCAACTAATATTGGGACATCTCTATTTGGAATACAGGAGAAAAACAGACAGGAGTAGAGCAACCATCTCATCAACTAAAAAGATTAGTCATCTTTAATAATATAACTAAAATTAAAGTGTGTTTTATTTATGAAATTTTATGCTTCTTTTTTTGTTTTTCTCGTGATAGAGTGTTTATCTACTTTTTATACATCAGATCCGAAGAATTTGAGCAGTGAAACTTAAAGAGTCATGGAAAATGAAGGAGAAAGAGAGAAAGGGGAAGCAAACAACTTTGCGGTATGTCACTCAACTTTTTTAATGGAGGGTATATTTGGACCTTTTCCCATCGCTTAATTTGTGTTATTTGAAATTTTTAGTAGAAGATAAAGTATATAACAAGTATCCGATAATTTTAGATGAAGTGTTAGGTCAAATAGATAACATGAATTTTCATAAGATATTCCTAAAGGATAGCTCTTCAAATTCACATAAAATAACATTTGATCATTTGGCAGGAATCATTTTCTGCTCTTCGCAAGGACATTGACGATGTTCTTGATTTCCTAGAGAGATTAAAGAATGAAGAATATCAAAATGTTGTTGACATGGCCGATCAAATTGAAATGATGAAATCGGAGCTGGCATTTATTTGTACATACGTCCAGCTTTCTTATTCCGATTTGGAGCAGTTTGAAGATGTAATGACTGTCAAAGGACAACAGGTTGAGAATCTGTTTTGATCAATTTTGTATGATGTTGACAACAACGTCGAGTGTAAATACAACATGCATCATGTCCTTCCTAGCCTCAGGGATAATATCGATCATTGTATCAGCTCACAACATCATTCTACATCAAGCGCCACCATGACTGAGGAGCAGTTGAACTTCCTCCTGAATCTCCATCATCTATCCAAGTTTCTTGTTAAGCACAAGTTTTCATTAGTGACTCAGTATGAGATTCTCCAGAATGTGTGTGGCAAGATGAAAGATTTACATGGGTTGATCGTGAATGGTTGCGTTGAGCACGAGATTGTTGAATATGTCTTACCTCAGTTTCAAATCATGGCTGAGAGAGTAGGACACTTCATTTGGGATGATCATATTGACAGAATTTCTCGTCTCTTCAAGCTAGCTCATCTATTCTTGAAGATTATTCCAATTGATCTAGATCTTATACACATATGTTATACAAATTTGAAAGCTTCAACTTCGAAAAAAGTTGAATACTTCATTAAGCAGCTCCTGGAAACCTCTCCGGACATTTTTCGGGAATATCTTATTCATCTACAAGAGCACATGGTAACTGTTACTACCCCTAGCATTTTTGGGGCTCGAAACATTCATGTCATGATTGAGTTCCTATTAATTATTCTTTTTGATATGCTCATAGATTCTATTCATCATGACAAACTTTTTGATATATTGGCTCGTGTTGGAGAACTTATCAGGGAGGTATCAACTCTTATTCACGACTTAGAAGAGAAATCAAGGAATAAAGAGAGTACCGATGAGACAAATCGTGCCACTCTAGACTTGCAGGAAAAAATTGAACTCCTCAAGAAAGATCTCAAACATGTTTATCTGAAAGCCCCAGACTCATCTCAATGTTTCTTCCCCATGAGTGATGGACCCCTCTTCATGCATCTACTACACATACACTTACATGATTTGGTAGCTTCTAATGCTTATTCAATTGCTTTGATAAAGGAACAAATTTGGCTGGTGAAAGAAGATTTGGAATTCTAAGATCTTTTTTTGCGAATATTGAGCAAGGATTGTTTTAAATGTGGCATATGAGTCAAAAGATGTCATTGATTCAATTATTGTTCGAGACAATGGTCTTTACATCTTATTTTCTCACTTCCCATTACCATAAAGAAGATCAAGCTTATTAAAGAAGAGGTCTCAGATTTACATGAGAAGATTCCCAAGAATGGAGGTCTTATCGTTGTGAACTCTCCCATGAAGCCAGTTAAAAACAAGTCATCACCGGCTGGTAAAATAATTGTAGGTTTCGAGGAGGAGACAAATTGGCTAATGAGGAAGCTCACCAGTGGACCGACAGATCTAGTTGTCATTTCGATCACTGGTATGCCAGGTTCGGGTAAAACTACTTTGTCATACAAAGTATACAATGATAAGTCAGTTTCTAGTCATTTCGACCTTCGTGCGTGGTGCACAGTCGACCAAGAACATGACGAGAAGAAGTTGTTGGGTACAATTTTTAATCAAGTTAGTGATTCAAATTCAAAATTGAGTGAGAATTTTGATGTTGCTGATAAGCTACGGAGACAACTGTATGGAAAGAGGTTTCTTATTATTTTAGATGACATGTGGGTTACTACTACATGGGATGAGTTAACAAGACCTTTTCCAGAAGTTAAGAAAGGAAGTAGAATCATTTTGACGACTCGAGACAAGGAAGTGGCTTTGCATGGAAAGGTATACACTGATCCTCTTAACCTTAGATTGCTAAAACCTGAAGAAAGTTGGGAGTTATTAGAGAAAAGGGCATTTGGAAACGAGAGTTGCCCTGATGAACTATTGGATGTTGGTAAAGTAATAGTCCAAAATTGTAAAGGGCTTCCTTTGGTGGTGGATCTGATTGCTGGAGTCATTGTTGGGAGGGAAAAAAAAAAGACTGTGTGGCAAGAAGTTCAAACTAATTTGAATTCCTTTATTTTGAACAGTGAAGTGGAAGTGATGAAGGTTATAGAATTAAGTTATGACCATTTACCACATTAAGTAAAGCCATGCTTTCTTTACCTTGCAAGTTTTCCAAAGGACAGTCCTATAATAATCTCTGAGTTGATAGATGTATGGCGTGCTGAAGGACTTGTGGAACAGACAGAGAAAATGAGTGTAGAAGAGGTGATGAAGGTTTATTTAGATACTTAATTTCCAGTAGCTTGTTAATTTTTTTTCAATGAGATAGGTGATTACCCTACCTGCCAACTTCATGATCTTGTGCATGACTTTTGTTTGATAAAAGCAAGAAAGGAAAAGTTGTTTGACAAGATAAGTTCAAGTTCTCCATCTTCTTCTTCAGATTTGATGCCACGTATAGTGAACATTCATTACAACAGAAAGTTCTTTGGGCTTAACAATTTTGTCCTGTTTGGTTCAAATGAGAAAGGCCTTTCTGGTAAACACATGTATTCTTTGGGGATAAGTGGAGACTGTCTTTTTGATACATTTCACCTAAGACACTTGAGGCTTCTTAGAGCGTTGTACCCGGATCCCTCTTTTATCATGGTGAAAGATTCTTTTCTGAATGAAATATGCATGTTGAATCATTTGAGGTACTTAAGAATTGGGACAGAAGTTAAATATCTGCCTTTGTCTTTCTCAAGCCTCTGGAATCTAGAAATCCGGTGGGTGGATAACGAAGAATCAACCCTGATACTATTACCGAGAATTTGGGATCTTGTAAAGTTGCGAGTGCTGGTCATGACTGCTTGTTCTTTCTTTGATATGGATGCAGATGAATCAATACTGATAGCAGAGGACACAAAGTTAGAGAAGTTGAGACATTTACACAAATTCGTGCTTTCGTATTGGAAAGATACAGAGGATATTTTCAAAAGGCTTCCCAATCTTCAATTACTTCAATTTGATCTCAAGGAATCATTGGATTATTCAACAGAGCAATACTGGTTCCCGAAACTGGATTGCCTAACTGAACTAGAAGACCTCACTGTAAATTTTCAAAGTTCAAACACAAATGACAGTGGGTCCTCTGCAGCCACAAATCAGCCATGGGATTTTCACTTCCCTTCGAGTTTGAAATGTTTGCAGTTGTATCACTTTCCTCTGACATCCGATTCACTATCAACAATAGCGAGACTGCCCAACCTTGAAGAGTTGTTCCTTTATTGTACAATCATTGAGGGGGGAGAATGAAACATGGGGAAGGAGGACACCTTTGAGAATCTCAAATGCTTGACGTTAAATAAAGTGACTCTTGCCAAGTGGGAGGTTGGAGAGGAATCCTTTCCCATGCTTGAGAAATTAAAACTGTGGGGATGTCGTAAGCTTGAGGAGATTCCGCCTAGTTTTGGGGATATTTATTCATTGAAAATTATCAAACTTGTAAAGAGCCCTCAACTTGAAGATTCTGCTCTCAAGATTAAGGAATGCACTGAAGAATGAGGGGAGGGGACGAGCTTCAAGTTGTTGGCCGAAAGAATATCCCGCTATTGAAGTAGCTCTTAAGAATTATGCGTGAACAGGTTTTTCTCCATTCTTTTGCTGTTCTGATTCTTGTTAAAAGATGTCTACAATGTGTTTGATGAAAGTCTCAACTAAACTGTCTATTTTTGAATACTAAGTAGAAATATCATTGTTATAAACAAATTTGACTATATTTGAAACATACATGGGATTATATTAGTTTCTAAGGCTGTGTCTGCTTGAAACCAAAATATATGTGTGTTGCTCAGATTAATTCAGTCGTTTACAGTCTTCTGTGAGTCCATACTTATGGTACCACTGCCATTATCATCCCTAATCAGAAAGGGTTTTTGTTTTTGCGAATTTACCCAGTTCACTGAAGCATCTATTTATTACCCAAAACTTCCCTCTTTGATATTTCTTCTTTAAAGGATTCATTGGGTGTTTATAATTTGGGTGCGTTTATAATTTATTTTAAAAAAATAGTAAATTCCAAAGGATTTAAATTTTTTAGCTGATTTTTAAAAAAAATATAAAATAATAATGATGTGGCCGAATCATCATCTCCATGTG
Organism: Solanum piurae; assembly: GCA_029582685.1. Classification (NCBI taxonomy): domain Eukaryota; kingdom Viridiplantae; phylum Streptophyta; class Magnoliopsida; order Solanales; family Solanaceae; genus Solanum; species Solanum piurae. Next base: position 21,298 of record JAJOOO010080651.1, read on the forward strand.
GGCAAAATAATTTTGGAAATTTGGATGGGTTTTCGGTTAATCCATAATGACATAGATGGGTCTTTTCTCAAACGAAAATATCATAGATGAGCCAAATTTTTAACTGAGGACATAGATGATTCTTTTTTGAAAGTTCGATCACATATTTGAGTCTTTTCCCATTAATATATAATGTAAATTTTAGAGTTTAATGATAAAAAAAATAATATACCTGAACTATCATTAAAACACATCTTAAAGTCTTTGTACTTGTGTGTTCAAGTCCTCTTCTTTTGATACTTGGGGTGTTGGCTTCTGTAAGTTGTGTGCTTTGTGGTTAGATTCTAGACTGTAATACGATTAAGAAATTTTCTGTCAAAAGGTGAAGATTATGTTTAGGTCTCTTATCATCTATCCAAGCATCGTGTTGGAAAGGTGTTTCCATTAGTGACTCAATATGAGATTCTTCAGAATGTATATGGCAACGTAAGAGATTTCCATGGGTTGATAGTGAATGGTTGCATTAAGCATGAGATGGTTGAGAATGCCTTGCCTCTGTTCAACCGATGGCTGAGAGAGTAGGACACCTCCTTCGGAATGATCAGATTAATGATGGAGACTCTCGACTTTTCGAGGTAGGTGAGGATGATCAAACTCATGAAGATGCTCAACTCTCCGAGGTAGATGAGGATGATCAGACTGATGAAGTCTCTCGACTCTCCGAGCAAGATAAGGATGACCGTGGTGTCTGGGTCAACTTTCACACACCTCGACTAATTCCACGAAATATATGTCACCTCCCACCAGCAACAAGATATTAGATAACTCTGTCTACCAATGATATAACATATGGGAAGAATCATCAAGTGTTTTTACCTCAGAATTTGAACCTAAGACCTTAGGAATCTCAACCACTTCATTGACTACAGACGGAGAGTATTGAAAGTTTGATTAACTTTCTTATTTGTTTCCATTGTGACAGACAAGCATACTTGTGCACAAGTTAAAGGTCATAGTTGTTCGCTGAAGCCTAGTTAAGGGTCTTGTTAATGTGTTATGCTTAAAAAGAATGAATATAGCTTGGAAACAAAAAGTAAATCAAATATATTCTGGAGGATAAATTGGCAGCACCAATAGGATCTTACACCTTTTTACTGTTCTGAAATTGGTAATGTTAAAAGATGTCTATAATGTGTTTGATGATTGGACTATTAAGTAGATGATATGATCCTTCTAACTCTTAGTAGACGAGGTTACTAAAATAACAAGCAACCAAAGCAATTTAGAGAGATCACTTTTTTTTTCTAGTAAGGTTTTAACTAGGCACATTATCTACTAATGGACATCCATTACTTTTATTTTCATTGTAATTGAATGTACTAACATTCACTAGAGTAATAACTAAGAGAATTTTAATGTCATAACTAAAGTATTAAAGTGCAGTTGTTAAACTTCAAATTATGTTATTATGTAATTAAAATATTTGTATTTAATTATTTTATAATTTAATGGGGGAGTAAAATAGTGATTCAACTTCACACTTTGGAGCTTTCCATTTTTAATAATTATGTCAATATATCCAGTGGCGGAGCCAGAATTTTTGATAAGGGAGTTCAAAGTCTGAAGAAATAGACACACAAAGTAGCCGAAGGGGTTCGACATCTACTATATATACCTAAAAAATATTTCAACCATGTAAATATAATATAATTTTCCGCGGAAGGGGGTTCGGATGAACCCCTAATGATAAGGTGGCTCTGCCACTGAATGTATCATTGTTTAGTATTATTGCTCCAAGAAGTGGTGGTTGTGTTGAGAATATGTTTCAAGATATTGCAGAAATAAATCAGTTAGCTACTTTTAGGATTTTTAAATTATTTTATTAGAGTCCTATGTGACTTGAATTTATGAGTTAGTTCTTTTATTTGTTATTTAAATTTTACTGATAAGTTAGTAGCATATTTTTCTATTTTTAGTTATGAATTATATCTATAAATGTATGTCTCTGAATTATTAATAAAATAATTCTCTTTGATAATACTGCAGTATTTTTTCTCTCAAAGTCTTTCTCAGTTATTTTCTTAATTTCTTTATTAAAAAACCAACAATTGGTATCTAGGGCCTTCTTCTTGAGGGACCTGTGAGTAGAAAAATGGATTCCGAAAATAGTTTTTCACGAATGGCTCCTCCTATTTTTGATGGTGAAAATTATCAACTATGGGCTGTGAGAATGGAAACCTACTTGGAGGCTCTTTATCTTTGGGAAGCCGTGGAAGAGGATTATGAAATTAATCCGCTGTCAAATAATCCCACCGTGGCCCAGATCAAGAGTCACAAGGAAAAGAAAACCATTAAGTCGAAGGCAAAAGCAATTTTTTTTGCTGCTGTTTCGACAACTGTTTTCACGAAAATCATGACTCTCACATCACCAAAAGATATTTGGAATTATCTGAAGAAAGAATATGCTGGAGATGAAAGAATACGTGGAATGAAGGTATTAAATTTAATGAGGGAATTCGAATTGCAGAGAATGAAAGAGTCAGAAACAGTTAAGGAATATTCTGACAGATTGCTTGGTATTGTCAACAAGGTAAGATTACTAGGCACTGAATTTAAAGACACAAGAATTGTTGAAAAAGTTCTTGTTACCGTGCCCGAAAGATATGAAGCATGTATAACTACCTTGGAAAACACACAAGATCTGTCCAAAATTACCTTGGCAGAATTGTTAAATTCTTTGCAGGCACAGGAACAAAGGAGGCTTATGAGGCAAGATGGTATGGTTGAAGGAGGACTAGTAGCCAGCCACAAAACTCAAAGCAAGGGTAAATTTTTGAAAAATTACCCACCTTGTCAGCACTGTGGCAAAATTGGACATCCTCCATATAAAT
>JAJOOO010080652.1:0-14088 GCA_029582685.1 Solanum piurae
TTAATGAGGGAATTCGAATTGCAGAGAATGAAAGAGTCAGAAACAGTTAAGGAATATTCTGACAGATTGCTTGGTATTGTCAACAAGGTAAGATTACTAGGCACTGAATTTAAAGACACAAGAATTGTTGAAAAAGTTCTTGTTACCGTGCCCGAAAGATATGAAGCATGTATAACTACCTTGGAAAACACACAAGATCTGTCCAAAATTACCTTGGCAGAATTGTTAAATTCTTTGCAGGCACAGGAACAAAGGAGGCTTATGAGGCAAGATGGTATGGATGAAGGAGCACTAGTAGCCAGCCACAAAACTCAAAGCAAGGGTAAATTTTTGAAAAATTACCCACCTTGTCAGCACTGTGGCAAAATTGGACATCCTCCATATAAATGTTGGAAAAGACCAGATGCACAATGCAAGAATTGCAAACAACTTGGTCATGAAGCTGTGATTTGCAAAAGCTAATTTCAAAAAGATGAAACAGTTGCCCAAGTCACTACCGAAGAAGAAGAAGACCACTTATTTGTGGCAACTTGTGTTTCAACCAAAAAATCTGATTTTTGGATGATTGATAGTGGTTGTACAAACCACATGACATATGAAAGAAATATTTTTAAAGAGTTCATTCCTATGGAAAATAAGAAAGTCAGAATTGGGAATGGTGATTTTATTCCTGCAAAAGGAAAATGATCTGTTTCAATTAAAACAAATGCAGGTACAAAAATAATTTCAGATGTTCTTTATGTGCCTGATATTGATAAAAGTTTGTTTAGTGTTGGTCAGTTAATAGAAAAAGGATTTAAATTATTATTTGGAGACAAATATTGTCGAATCTTTGATTCTACTAAGCAAGAGATTTTACAAGTTGAAATGAGAGGTAAGAACTTCTCATTTAATCCAACAGAAGATGCACACAAGCCTTGCAAGACAAAGGATGAATTAGCAGATTTGTTAACAAGGTCAATTTCAGATGAGACTACAATCTACAATTCCTGATCCAAGAAGGAGTGTTGAGAATATGTCTCAGGATATTGCAGAAATAAATTAGTTAGCTACTTTTATGATTTTTAAATTATTTTATTAGAGTCCTATGTGACTTGAATTTAGGAGTTAGTTCTTTTATTTGTTATTTAAATTTTACTGATAAGTTAGTAGCATATTTTTCTATTTTTAGTTAGGAATTATATCTATAAATGTATGTCTCTGAATTATTAATAAAATAATTCTCTTTGATAATACTGCAGTATTTTTTCTCTCAAAGTCTTTCTCAGTTATTTTCTTAATTTCTTTATTAAAAAACCAACAGGTTGACAATGGTAATGATAGTGATGATTAATTGATTATGATTGTGGTTAGTGTCGTTGGTTGGTGATTACGGACAGAGGCGGATTCACCCCTCTAGGTGGGGTTGCACGTGCATCCACTAACTTCAGAAAATATCATGTATATATATGTATATCTATCTTGAGAAACTGACAAAAATTAAGATATAATTAAAAGTGCACCCATGAAAATCATAGGAGTGCCGTTGTGCTATTGGCACAAGTTAGAGAATCCACTTGTGAGACTTGAGTTCAAATATAGCTAGAGTGTTTATTTTAAGTTTATCTTAGAGCTCATATTTGATCTAAGGTATATAAAAATTATCCACTTTTCTTTTACTTAGTCTATATGAGAAATTTACTCGAAAACCCAAGGCTTCATCTAAAATGTCATTTTGGCCTATGAATTATTGAAACACAAGAGAGGAAAAGGTTAAAACTAGTCATTTTCAAAACAAAATTGTATAGTAGAATTTGGAATTGACATCCTTTTAAAACAAAGATCAACAACTTATTTTCTTTCCAAAAGGCAAGTTACTGTAGAACAAGAATCTTTCTTTGTTTCTCTACATTTTTGCCTTTTTCACTTTTGACTTATTGGCTTCTTTAGCTTTTTGCTTTTTCAATAATTTCACTTGTCCTATGCTATTTCAAAGATTATAATCAAGTCTTAAAGAAAAATAATCAAGTAGCTAGCTAGTAATATCAATTGATGCCGGACGACAAGAAGATGCTAAGTTTACAATTTGATGATAACAATTTGGAATTCAGTTATTTACAGGGCCTTTCTATATTGCTGCCAACTATTGTTCTGGTTTATTGTCTGCTCAAATTTCTTCTTCAATTGCTAATTCATCATCATCCTCAAAACATGTCTCAGCCCAAAAAAAGAGAGATAGAAAAAGGCCAACAAGAAGCTGTTCTGTACAGATTTAGGCTGAGGCACAAAAATATACAAACAGAAATAACAAGCTGTTCTAAATTGATTGCTAAGGAAGAGGAAAGTTGTGTGTCAAAAGCGCCTCCTCGTCTTCATGATGGTGATCTGTTGCATTTCAGCCACAGACATCCTTTGCTAAGATTTCATCTTCAAGGAACAGAAGTTATAAGATGCAACATGTGTACTATTATAATTTCCGGGGTAGCTTATGGTTGCGATTGTTGTCGTTACTTTCTCCATGAGGTATGCTCTAACATTCCTAAAAGAATTCGACATGATTTTCATCCTATGCACTCACTCACCCTTCTTCCCATTCCTTCAATCGCTCTTTGGCATTCGAAAGTGGAAAGCGAGTTCTGTTGTGTGGCATGTGGTTATGACAACTCATTGTTTTCATTTTACTATCATTGTGATTTGTGTAAATTTGATCTTCATCTTGAATGTGCTTCTGTGAAGACGAAATTGATCCATAAAGTAAAATACCCTCTTGATCTCTTTACTTCCTTTCCACTAAAAAGTGAAGGGGCAGCCCTGTTATGTTGTATTTGTAACCAAGTTATGAATAGACAATCCGCTTGGCTTTTCTATAATCGCGAATTTGATTACATCTGTCATTTCGAGTGTGCTGCTGAAGAAGAGCTTGGAGTTATAGGGGATCAAAGTTTCCTATCTGAAGTCCAGAAATCCTTGCTCCTCCAAAAAAGTTGTTCTGGCCAACAACAGAAACTCGAAAAGCTAGGAGAAGTTATACACTTCAGCCACCGCCATCCGTTGAAACCAATCAAACAAACGAATGAGGCATCGATCATGAGTTGTTGCATATGTTCAAGCCAGGCTTTGTCTGGTTACATTTGCCAGCTATGCAATTACTTCATCGACGAGACTTGTTTCCCTCTTCCGCGAAGGATACAACATCTTTTTCACCCAAATCACCCCCTCATACTCGCTAGCTATAACGATCCTCCAAAGTCCAAATGCAGAGCTTGTGGTCATGAAGAAGGTGCAACATACCGTTGCTCTACTTGTAAATTGAGTCTCCATCGTTCCTGTGCTGGTGCTCCCATGACATTTACCCTTGGCACAAACAAGAAAGTTTCTTATAAACTTCTCTATTCGTATCCATATGATGGTGAGATGGCAGTTATCAAATGCAGTGTCTGTTCCAGCGAGTTAAACTCAAAAGAGAGCTTCATGTACTACAATTTCGACCTCGATGAAGTGCTTCATGTCCAATGTGCACTTAATAGAGAAACTGACTCTTATGATACTAAGTTTGTTTTAGCTTCTGAAAGACTGAAAAGTATTAAAATAGAGGAAGACCACTCCTAGTAGTAATGTATTGTAAGAACATCTGTTGAATTTGTTATCTATGATTTGTTTGTGACATTCTAGTTTAATTCACGACTACTTTTTTCATGCTTGCTAAGCATTCCTTCGGGGACATCAATAAAATTGGAACGATACAGAGAAAATTCATATGATTGGTAAAGCTCAAAATTAAATGCCCTTCAACATGAACGTCCATATATGATATATATATTAGAAACTTGCTGCAAAATACATGTATCAAGTACTTGAATAATTAACATATGCTTTATTTCACAACTTTTTAATATATTACATGCCATTTTGCAGTTTCCATGTGTTTAAAGCAACCCCAGCAGCATGATCCAAGGAGTTTATTTTATGGGATTGGCAAGTCATGCTTATCTATGAGATAATAATACTGCCTGTCAAAGTACCAATCTCCAAATGCCTTTATCATTGTCTGCATAAAAACCTTCATTAATAAGCATCATGTGGCACCGTTAGACTAGACACAAAGTTTATGAAAGAAAAAAAATGCTTTTGAGACGACGGACTAAATAATGTCATACCACATTATTCACCACACTGACATTCTGTGGATTCCAGTAACTCTGAAGTCTAGTATGATGAAATTGAGAGTCAATAAAAGCTCCTCTTGATTTTGTGTCACTTGCATTGGGAAATTTACTTAATAACTCCAATCTAAGTTCTGAAATAAAATAACTCAAATAATTAGAAAATTACAAAATTTGTACATTGGGAAAATAATAATAATTTGTAATCTAACCTCTAAGGTTTTTCTTTTGATTAGCAGAGCAATTATTCTGTTTAATGGCATTGTAATAATCACCTAATGAAGTTCCAACCTGCAATACAATCTATTGGTCAAAATTCATGTAGTTTGACTCTCGGGAATAAAACATGACAAATATATATAATATAATTACCTGAACTATATCGAACGGTGACATGATTGTATAAAGTGGCGTTTTGATATATTGTTGCATGTTTTGTGGGAAGAAACACTGCAAAAATGTATCGCGATGATTGTCAGTAATAATATCAACATTAATCCACAAGAAGGAAAGTTAATCTAGTAACAATTTGTACCAATTCTGGCTTCATTCTTGAAGTGCAGGATTTTGGTAGTGCTTTGGCAGACCCCTGCATATATGAACTCATCAATTTATATTTGACTCGTTCATTTGACACCTCTAGTCACGTGAATTGTCTGTTTGAGTAATATAAAATGAAACAAGAAGAAATACGAAAGAAGATTATGTGCATGTAATGTAACAAGTGCTTTATAGATTGTTTCGAAGCCTTTTCCCTTCTGAAGATTCTTGTTGCTGAAAAAATAATAATAATTTATAATGTAATTCGTACACATATGTAAATCGTTCTTCAAAAATTGATCATATAACACGATAAAAAAGTCTTACACATCGATGAAATAGCCACTATCGGTCAAGCATTTTAATCGTGGAGTATTAGGCAATAGTTTACTCAAGCGATCACAATATAACTTTGCTGGATATGCCCCAGCAGAACTTCCAATAAGAAGGGCCTAGTTGTACAACAAAATTAAACTTCTATTAGTATGTCTAAACGCAATATTTTTTTTACTTATGTTGCTCTGACTCTCCAAAATGTATATTTTTAGAGTATCTGACATTACATGTTGGTCGATATTTTTGAAGAGTCTGAGCGACATAGTTATTTATACTTTGTATAATAAGTAAAATAAGTTGACATACATTTTCGGCATGTTTTAATCCTTTTGATAACAAAACCTCCATCACTGCAGAAAAAATCCTTGCACCTCTAAAGTGAAGATTGGTAGCCTAAAAAAGACAAAAAAAAAGAAAAAGTAATTAAGTACATAAATTGAAGCTTTTATAACCTCTAAATTCTTATAATGAACAATAGTATGTTATTGTGGAATTCATCATCAAGATAGACCGCCTTTACGCGGTCAACAAACTCATATTAAAACTAAGACTTGGCACAAGCTAATTCAAAAATGAAATAAATCCAAAAAACCTGTGGTACTTGTCTGATGAATCATACTGATTGAATCGCATATGTTTGGTAAAGAAAAATGGAATGTTCAATTGAAACATGAAAATGTGACTAAAAGCGTTGAGTATTAAGTTATTAACCTACCCCGCCCCAATTTTTTTCTCAACAAAAAAAATAAAACGATATGTTAATTAATTAATAGGCTTAACACATAAGCAGCCTCTTGAACTTGCACGCTTTTTCCGTTTAGACACCTTAGGAAGGCCTTTTTCCGTTTAAACACCTAATGTATATTCAAAGTGTGTCTATTAGACACACATTGCTGATCTGGCATAGTGAATGTAGTGCACTCATTAAAAGCGCGTGAGAGGTTTCTAATATCTCTCTTCATCCCAATTTTTTCTCCTCTTAACGCTTCTCCTCCATTGCCCCCAACACTGTCATAATCACTTCTCATTCACATCTTGAAAATGTCCTCTTCCTTCACTTTCTTTGTTAAATCCAATTAAAAAAAATTTAAATTAAAATGGTATAATTAAAGCAACATTAATCCCCATGGTTGAATTAAAAAAAATGTACATGATTAAGCAAAACCCATGAACAAAGTTGCAAAAAATAACTAAATACGGAGTTGTACTATTTGATTTATTGGTAATTTCAAGTTTTGATCATATTTGTTAATGATACAATAGAGAGGAAGAAGAAGAGAAGATGTTGTTAATGGTAGAATTATGGAAACAATCGATAACTTTTGGGGGCAAGAAAGGATTGAGCTATGCAAGTTAGTGAATAATGTTTGGGAGGAAAGGGGAGGAGAGATTATGAATATTTATATAATAAAAATGAAAAGAACAAATAGAGAGTTCATAAAAGTATTAATGGTGGAATTTAAGTTGGCAGTGAGGAGGGGCTTCAAAGAAGATGATGCGGAGGGGGTTGCTGGGTCTGTCAAAAAATATTTGTAAAAGATATTTTTCTTAATTTGCCACATGTCGCATTATGATTCACTCTTTTTTCATGTTATAGTGTTTGAAAGTCACGCAACTTGCATTTTTGTGGCAATGCCCATGAAGTGTCTGATAGACACACTTTGAGTGTACATTAGGTGTTCAATAGGAAGATGGTCTTATTAAGGTGTCTAAATGAAAAAAGCGTACAAGTTTAAGAATCTGCTTATGTGTTAAGCCTAATTAATATGAATAAAATTATAAGATTATGTTGCTTTATAATATATAACATACAGGATCAACTGTTTCAACATCTCTGGTGAATGCTCCTCCATCACAATATGCAACCATAACTTTGTTCCAGTTGAACAAATCTGCATGGTTAGCATTGTAAAGGCTATTATTAGTGATTTATTAATTAATTTATTCTAATTTTGTAACCAAAAATTGCACAGATTAAAAAAAAAAAAGAGATAGTGTTTAATTACCTGGATTAGCAATTTTATTGTTGCTGATCAAGTGACCTCTAAATTTGAATGGAGGCATATGTTTTGAAGAACCAAAAGAAGTAGTTGATCGATTTTGGCACTCTCTCACATCGCTACACCATCCTCCACCCTAATAACAACAAAGTATTCGTACGGCTCGAGTATTATCATAAAATACAAGTATTTGTATATATATAATTAAGACAAATCTTGAGATTTGTTTAAACCGTTGGAATTGTGCTATCAAAATAGACTGAGTTAATAAATAGACAATCATTAATCCTCCGAAACTTACAGATAGGTGAATCATCCAGCTTTGAGCACCTTCTCCAAATCCTCTATCCATGTAATATGCTGGTGGGCTTCCATCCAAGCAGACTGCATCTAAATGAGGTTACAACACTACTAGAAGAGACTTATGAAACAGGATATATAGGTAGGTCCGGATAATATTAATTTCGTCTGTCTTATTTTACGTGATATTGTTTGACTCAACTTCAAGTTCAATAACTTTTGCTTAAATAGTGTATTTATATTAAAATGTTTATTAAATACATACAAATATTTAGTTAAGAACCCAATTATTAATACTTGAAATCATCATTATAAAATTCTGAAGGAATTTACCTGCTCCTTCAGACACAGCATTCTTAAGGAGTGTTTTCTCAACAAAGTATTCATCATAATTATATGTGTCCCTTTGTTGATTAGGTGCACTTTCTGCTAATAAAACGGTCAATGAACAAAGGAGTAACAAAATTACAAGTTTGAAGGATCTTGTTGCCATCATTGTCCCAGCTGAGAACATAAAACAAGTCAAGTGTGTTAGGGAAATTAACAAATAGAATAATGCCAATAAGAATGTACATTATCGTCTATATATATTTGGCAAAATATGAATTTTTTTTAAATATGTGTATACCTTTTTATGTCTCAAAATGAACTCACCCTTGCCAATAAGAATGTACACTATCGTCTATATTTATTGGCATGCTTACAAAGTTAGGCAATCCCACCACATGGTGTAATAATGCAATTGCTATAACGTAGGGAATGACTGATTTATTTACATTGGGTGTGTTTGGTTTGAAGGAAATTTTTTTTTTGGAAAAATAAGTGGATGATTACTTATTTTCTGATATTTGGTAAATAAATAAATAAAAATAATTTCAAAAGAATATGTATATAATCTAATCAAATACTATATTAAGGTTGACATAGTGAGCTATTTAGTGTGGGGTGGTGAGGATAGGGGCTAGGGTTGGAGTGGGGTGGCAGTGGCGGGAGACTAATTTTTTTTTAAGGGTTGTCAAAATATAAAGAACCAAATTCACGAAGCAGTCAAGGAGTGTCGATATGTAATATAAAATATGACTTTTACCTAGCTACACAATATAATTTTTCAATGAAGGGGTGTCTAGTGGCGTAGCTACATGATTGTCAGGGTGTCCAATTCATCGAAAAAAATACCTTATATACAAGTAAAATGATACATAAAAAGATTAAATAACATATTTTGGACATTCTTAACACAACAAGTTGTTGTAGCCGAACGGTTTTAGATGCTTGGAATGAGGTAGTGTTTGCATGTTCGAATCTCATTAGTTCTAATTTTTTAAAAGAACTTTTGTTGTGCTATTTCTGGACACCCTTTGTGAAATTTCTGGCTCTGCCACTAGGGCGTCCCCTTAAATACATGTGGCTCCGGCACCGTTGGGTGAACGGTATTGGATGGTGAGTATTAGATAATTAATATGGAACGTCACTTATTAAACCTAATTTTTCTCACTTTTTACTAGAGAAATAATCATTTTAAGGAACTTATTTTTCTGATAGAGAAAGGTCTTAGGTAGTGTTGAAACATGAGAAAATATACTAACATTTTTTCGAAAATATTCCTTCGTTCTGAAAAGGGCAGAGGCAGACTCACGTAAGGCGAAGGGGTGTCAAGTGACACCCTTTGTCGGAAAATTTTACTATATTTTAATAATATGTATAAATGTTTATGTATAATAAAATGACTGGAAAAGACAGAGATCTCCCTTGAACTTATCCTAAAAAGTCAGTTACACGCTTAAACTATTATGGTGACCTATTACACACCTTTACTACTCAAAAATGAATTTATTACCACCCTGAGACGTGTAACACCACTTTCACAATATGTGATGTATTACACTTGCTGCCACATCAACGTCATTTCAGAAATTATAATTTTTTAATTTTGTTTTGTTTTCTTTATTAATTAACTTTTCTTTTGTTCACTATATTTTACTCTAATTAATCCCTAATTAATTATTTTAATTCTCTAATAATTCTTCTTCATCACTAAATCCACTCATTTCAGTTCTCTTCTCATTGGGAAAATCATATTCGGCAACCTTCACTATCGATTCTTTATTCTTCACCATCACAATATCACCTTCAATTCTTCTTCTTCTTCTTCTTCTTTGTCACCCACCACAAAACATCACCACCACCATTATCAATATCAATATTTTCTTCTTCACCACCTTCATTTACCTCTTTTAATTTTTGCCACTTGCCACCCATCACCTCCAAACCCATAAAGTTGCTATCACCACCAAATCCAAAAAAATGATTAATAACCAAAATTTATTTAACAAAGTAAAAAAAATAAGTGAAATAGATAGAACAATCAACCAAAACTTTTCTAGATAAAATATAATTACTCAATAATATATCTATATGAATTAGGCTAATTGTGAATTAAAAAAAATGTACTTTGAGATTGTGATAAAAAATAAAGAAAGTGTGATGAAAATAAAGAATGAAGAAGAAGAGGACAATGAGTGGGTGTGAAGAAGAAAAGGTGTGGGGGGTGAGGGTGGAAAAAATGATTCTAATTACTTTATTTTACTTTAATTTCAAACTGACACGCCTATGTTTTATTTTTTTGCCATGCCAGTTTTAGGGGATAAAAAAAAAAATCACTTTTGAGTAGTATAGGTGTGTAATAGGTCACCATTATAGTTTGAGCGTGTAAATGACTTTTCGGACAAATTTAAGGGGGGATTTATGACTTTTCCCTAGAATGACACTATTTAACAATAATATTCTGATGGCGCTTTGGTTCAGCATCTGGTTTTTGTGTTTGGGGTCGCGGGTTTAATCCTCAATCAAAGCTTATTTTTGCTAAATATATTACTCGTACTAAAAAAATGTAGTGAAGTAGTTTTGAACCCAAACCTCCTTTAACTTAAAACTAATTTAAGCCAATGAATTAAGAATGTAATTTATTTATAAATGCGTTGAGAGGCTTTTATATCATTTAAATTTCTTCAAGATGAAAATATTCCCAAAGAAGGTGTTTGTCCATTTGCCATATATATATGGTAACTGATTGAAAGCAATGGTCATATATAGTGTATGTACAGTGTACCTGGTCGTTTTAGACCATAATCACAAGTCTATTGCCTAACTTTTGCAAAATAATAATTCATCAATGACTTGTCATAATGGTAGATGGGGATAGGGATGGGATGTTTTTCTTTTATTTTGATTGTTATATTTTTTCTTTTTAATTTTAATATTTTTAATTAAAATGATTGTCTTCACTCTCTTTTAAACGAATGTATTCATGCATTTCATATGATTCAGCTAAATAAATATCATGTAAGTTTGATTAATGGTCAGAGGGATTTAAAATAACGTGTTTTAATAACTTTATGAGTAGAAGGATCTAGGTGACAATCCAAATCAAGTATACTAGACTTCTTTGTCAAATAAGTGGAGCCGAACATAAGTAAAATATTTATAGTGTAATTAAATATTTGCAAAAGGAAATATGTCATTCTTTTATGCTGATTAAAAAAAAGTGTGTCATATAAATTAAGACAAAAGTAATAGTAACTGTTATTAAATATTGTGGTATGATGTTAGGATAATGTATTATCTAGTTTATTATAGTATACAATGTACCTTGTACTAGTTTAGAGCCTAAACAAATTTAAGCTTTTGCCTAACTTTTCTAAAATAATTAATGTGTGAGTGCATCCCGTGAGACTTGAGAAGCAATTGAAGGAAAAATATATTTAAGCTTCCATCTAATACTAGCTCCAATTATTGGCCTAGTGTTTATTAAAAAATTAAAAAGTACATTTAATTTGTAATTGTCTGTGATGGGAAATTTTTTAAAACTAGGCAGCGTCGTAGAATTGGTCAAGAAATGTTCACGAATAAATTTTAAAAACATTTTGAGCAACAATAAATGTTTGATTAAATTTTTTAAAATGCTTCTAAAAGTGTATTTTTTTTTTTAAAAAGAAGCTTTTGAACAAAAGTTTATTTAATTCTAAAAGCTTGGTAAAACATATCTTTCTTTTTTTTAAATAAGTATTTTTAACGTGCCAAAAGTTTGAACAAACAGGCTAATATATCAATTTGTTAAATTATGAGCCAAAACCTTAGTGATTTCCAAATTATAGTATTAAGTTTTACTTGTATTCCAGGCGGCAAATTTCTATATCAAATATTAACTATGTTTTTTTTTTTCATTTCTAAATGCATAGTATTTGTGACAAATTTGTTTATCATATAAAATATAAGATTTTATAATAGATTGTATGTTTTTGTCACTAGCTAAAATGGTTTCTAATTCTGATGAAACCACATGTTACTGGCTATTTAGTTTAATTAGTGACGATATCTATTATCTTTAAAGTTAAGTTGAACAATCATAATTTTGTCATTGTAGCGTCCTTTTATATACCAAAAAAATGTTTCATCGCTAAATAAATAAATAAGCGACAATTTTAAATTTGTAGCCAAAACTATCATCTCGTCGCTAAAAATATCACCTTCATAGACATAATAATATTATCACTACTTTCATCTCGTCGCTAAAAATATTACCTTCATAGACATAATAATGTTGTCATAACAATAATAACAATAACAATAATAATTATAATTATAACAACAACAACAACAACAACAACAATAACAACAACAATAACAAACACAAACACAAACACAAACACAATAACAATAACAATAACATACACCAACAATAACAATAACAATAACAATGACAATGATGATGACGATGATGATGACGATGATGACGATGACGATGGAGATGATGATGATGATGTAACACCTCGGTCTTAAAACGAGCTATTTTTAGAAAGAACTAATTTGGAAAGAATCAAATTGAGAATTTGGCAAGTTATGCTTAAGTTGTGAGTTTTGGGTCAACTTCAAATGACCATAACATTCAGTACAAAATGCGCTAGATGGCCCATAAGATATCAAATGAAAGGTCTTTGAATCATCTTTCCAACGCCACCAATTTTGCTAAATTTAGAGTCACGATGAGGAAGATATGCCCGTTTGAAGTCAACATGTCCAGTTAAGAAACTTTACCCAAATTAATGAGGGGTATTTTGGTCTTTTTCTTACCCCATCAGCTTTAAACATTTTTGGTAATATTTTAGGGGTCTAAACTGATTTGGATCAATTATCACAATCCTAAATTACGCTTAGGATTTTAGAAGAGAGTTCAAGAGGAGAAAAAAGGAGAAAAGGAAGAACGATCAAGATTTCTTGCGAATCGAGGATTTGTTTCGCCAAATCGAGGTATGTAAGTTTCCATAGTGTTGGGTTCATTCACCCATAAGCCAATCATGTATATTTCACCCGTAATTTCATTCTTGAGGTTGACTGATTTGAATTTTTGATGGGTGTTGTTGAGATTTTGTTTTTCATGCTTGGTTTATGGAGTTTGATGAATTTTGAGGTGAGGATTTCGATTGTTGAGGTGAGGATTTCGATTGTTGAGGGTTGTTCTTGAGGAAAAGTGAGTAGATTCTTGTGTACTTGTATTGGGTAATTGAATCTAAGGAAAATTTAAGGAAAACAATCGATTCTAGGCGAATTAGGGTCAGAAAACGAGAAACAAAATTCGTCGGGTTTTTTGGGCAAGGGGCAGGCGCTCTGCGCTAGCAGTGCGCTAGGAAGTCGCTTTTGAAGCTTAGGGGCTGGAGCCCCGCGTCACTCAGTGCGCCAGGGTTGCCTGCCCCATCCTGTTTTCAGTAGTTTTGCTCCGTCTAAGTTCTTTTAAATTGTACCTTCACTCCTTTCTGATTCTAAGTACTCTAAAATACATCTAAACATCAAGATATCCTTCATAACATGAATTATAACCCTTGAATTCATAATTAAAATTCAAGGTAGAGCTAAGAATAAAGTATTGAGAGTTCTTTCGAGTCATTTTGAGAAGTCTTTTGCAATCTCTTAGAACTTGTTTTAAGACTTGAGAACTTGAGTATGAGGATGAGTAGAGTTGAGTTTCATTTTTAAAATTGTATATATGGGAACTAAGTATTCCCAAAGAGTAAATATTTTTACATTTAAAATGAGGGTAAACATCGATTTCCAAATGAGTTCATGAGGAGTTCTCAATACTATCTCTTTTAAGAGAAATCTTTTAAGTAATAATCTCAAAGTTTGAGGATGAGGAAATGTTTTTATAAATATGAGATGAGTTATATTTTGGGAGTAGTATTGAGCACCGATATGGGAATGAGTTCAAATAACTCAAAGTTCTCATAATCCATGTAGTCAACGTGGGTAAAAAGGGTCATACTTTTATATGATTTCTTATTGCTTTTTAAGCATTAGCTTAGTGGATCCACTTAGTTGAGGATGTCTTATACTCCGGCAAGGTATATGATATTTCTGGCAGCGTGGGTGACACGTTGTATCATCACATAGCTCATAGTGATGGTTGTCGGTTAGAGAATATCCCAAATTGAGTTATTTTGTATCTTTACATAAAAATTGAGTTATTATTGTATTTTTAAATACATTGAGTTGTTATCTATTATTTTAAAAGCTTTCTTTATAATGCATCTCTATTGTTGCTTTTAGGGATAATGCATAAGTACTCCCCTAGACTATGACCGAAATCCCAGAGACACACCTAAACTTAACTAGGGTCCAATTACCCCCCTGAACTCATTTTTTTTGTATTTTTGTGCACCTTTTGTGCTGATGTGGCACGTTCAGCCACCCAAGTTGGTTGTGTTTGTACACACTCG